>VZRW01002363.1:183806-194745 GCA_013398125.1 Aegotheles bennettii
TATGTGTATATGTATGTGTATGTATGTGGGGGGGGGTATATGTGTGTGTCTGTATGTGTGTGTGTATGTGTATATGTATGTGTATGTATGTGTGTGTGTGTGTATGTATATGTGTATATGTGTGTGTGTGTATGTGTATATGTGTGTGTGTGTATGTGTGTATGTATGTATATGTGTGTGTGTGTGTGTGTGTATGTGTATATCTGTGTATGTGTATATCTATGTGTGTGTGGGTATAAAGCGGTGGCGTGAGGGGACGTGTCCGGCGCCTGGGGCCTGGCAGAGGCCGAGCCCGTGCGGAGGTGTCGGTGCGCGGCCGTGGCCGCCGCCCAGCCCAGCCGGGAGCAGCGAGCCTGGGGAGGGGAGAATTGTCCTGGAGCAGGAGCCGAGGGGCGTGAGGAGCCCAGCCCGGGGGGGAGCAGGGTCCGGCCAGCGCCGTGTGCCTGGGATCGGTTCCCCGGCGTTACAGTGCCCGTGGCAGGTGAAGCCAAGCCGCGTCTCCAGACCGCCCCGGGGCCTTCCCTGGACGTCGTGGTCGCCTGTCCGGCCGGTGCTGGGCTGGCCGTGAGCGCTCTGCCCTTGCCACGCTGCCCCGAGTGCAGGGAGGCGCGGGGGGATCTTCAGCAGTGACATTAGTTCCTGCGACCTGGGGCTGGGCTTCTGTCGCTGCGAGGGCAGCCCAGCCTGTCACACACACACCCCATCCCCCTGCCCCTGCAGAACCTGCCCCGGCCCGTCCCAGGTCCCTCTGCTGACCCTGTTCCAGCTGAAGCATCGCTGACCTGCGAGTTGCGGTACTGAGCCAGCCCCGGGACTGGCTGCTCACAGTAACAGCTATTCTGCTCTAGGAAACCTGAGGGGTTTTACTCATTTCACTGCATTCTATTATTTACAGTGCTATCTCCAAAATAATTCCAGTTCATTGTATTAAAAAGTTACTGCAGTGGAAGAAAAACACTTCATTTCGCTTTATTTTTGCACTTGGCAAAATGAAGCTGAGAAAATAAGCAGTGAAGGTAAATACTTTGATCTTTAAGTTGTTACACAATGGAACGTTCATGTCTGTAATTTTTTTTACAACATTAGCAACAAGTAAGCATTTTTACTGTTACCTATTTTACTTGTGAATTCAGCAAGAATCCACCTGGATTGTATACCTCTGCACATGCCTTCTGTACTGATAGTGGCTTTGATTTTAGTATAAACTAGACTGGCCTCATCTAGAGAAAAAAACAATGTCGAGAGAACGGAAATTCCCCATAAAATCAGTTTTTAATTAATTAAAGTCTTCTGTGGATGATTCCATACTAAATATGAGGCTTAGACAGTAAAGTTTCATCTTACAAAGAGAAATTAGGCTTTTCTCATCGCTCTCATCTTAAAACCCAGGGACGTGCCTAAATGTTGTCAGTGGGCATAGTCAGTATTTGCCTGGACAACTCCTTTGGTTTTAACTTGCTTTTTGGACACGTAGAGCACACCACGGGCGCGCCTGGACACTTGGCCCTCTTGAGCAGTTTGTCACTGAGGAGGCAGATAACTAAACTAAACTCAAAGCGAAACCATTTCAGTGCTCACAAATGAGCACCTCTTCTCCTTTTTTTTTGATGTCCTGGTACCTCTAGTTTAGATGCGTTTAAATAAATGGAGAGGTGTATTGTACACAGTGCATGCTTTTAGGTACATACTAATAGCATGTACATGCTGAAATAGTGTTTAATAGAAAGACAACCAGCATCTGAAAAGCAGTAACTGATTCCAGACACAACTACCCTGGATTTTGTTTCCTCTCATTCAGCTTTCTGACCTTGTAAAAATTATCTTGATTGTGTTCTGCTAAAACAAGGCCATGATCTTGCATAAACTACCCCATGTGCTAGTGCTGAGGGGTACCGGGTAGAGCCCTGTGTATGGAACGAATGTCAACAACATTAGGCCCCAAGTTTGTTTGTTTTCCTTTGCTTGTATCTAATCACGGTGAAGCAATAGTCTCATTTCTGCTAAAAGCTGAATCTGGGTTTTCGTTTTTAAAGGAGGTGGAAAATATGTAGTAAAACTTATGATTTATGATTCTTGCAGCAGTTTAAGCTACTGGGATTTTATGGCATTTAGACTAGGGGAAAGAACAGTGAGGGTTTAAAAATACATATGGCCTGTAATTTTTCAGTACTTCTGTGTGCGTGTGTGTGGTATCTTTGTTTTTTGGAAGGTTGTTTCTAGGGATTAGTAGGAAAGTTTAAGGACTTTGTGGCTTTGATGATAACCCTTACAATACCATTTTGCCTTTGTATAAACATGTGAAAAGATGTAGGACAGCATAAAGTGTTAGATATGCTGCTGTTTTGGAACTGGAGAACTTATATTTTCTGCTTGACAAAAATTCAAGGCCCCTTTTATTGCTGTAACTGCTGCTCCTCCTGTATTTGGGAGCCTGTGGATTGCTAGCCTTAAATCTCTCTGAGGAGTTGTGACAGAAAAACGTCTTTCCAGCGTGTTGAGCTGAACAGGTGATCCCTCTCACTATTTCTCTGAAGGCTCTCCTTTTGTTTTTCTTCAGGATCAAGAATAACTCTCTGTTTGTGTCTTTGTCAGCAAGGCTCCCGTGGGGCAATCCTTGTAGGCACTGGGATTGCCTGTTGGTAGCAAGCAGGTTTATAAAAAGCAGCTCCAGGTGGAAGTGGGCCTTTTCCTGCTCCTCCCTCCATCCTGCTGTGGTTCCCTTTCATCCAGGCCCTGAGAACTGCCTGCCTCTCAGACTAAGCTACAAACGTAAGGGGGTTATGGCCTTGGATGTCTACCTTTACTTATGTTGATTCATTGACACATAAATGTTTGGAGAGTTTCCTTTCATACAATGCAGCCCATCAGCTGGCAGTGGTCATACAACAGCAAATGTAACAAAAAAAATAAGCTCATCTCTGAAGAAAACAAGCAGCTTTATTACATCATTAAACTTGGTTTCTAAGAAGTTGGCACGAATAAGGCTGACATCTTGTTCAGGTGTTTTAGCCCCCTTGTCAATGTTTCCTATTTTCCTACAGAATGCAAGGTGGAAATGATATGTAGTAGATTTTTTTATTAAATGCAAAAAACTGACAGCATGTGCAGTGTTTTGACCCAAAACTCATATTGGTAACCTACTACACCAAAGATTAAACAATTAATATTAGTGCTACTGTATCCTCTAGCAACTGTTGTACATCTTTTCTGTTCAGTTGCAGAAGACCTTCAAGTAAAATCCTGCCGTTTTAGAAGCAGTGATATAATCTGTGCTCTCAGTACAAAAAACACGGCATGTTCTGGCTTGCATTTTCTAAGAGAGAAGACAGTTGGTCCATTGCTTAAAAGTCGTGCCATATTTAGTGTGCAGCCTACAGAGTGTGACCTGTGGCATTACAGATGCAGCGCATATCCCCTCCCTCCTCTGCCACTGCAGGATGAAGACACGAGGTCTTTCTGCCTTAGCCGAAATGAGCAAGTTCTGTTCATCTGCCAAGAATGCACAAGTAAATATAACGATTGTGTAAGTTGCTTGTAATGCCCAAAGTATAAACAAACTTGTGCATAGGGAAGGTGAGTTTCTGGCAGGTTTCCAGGGGAGTTCCCTCAGTGCTGCAGAGCTGAGGCATTCCTCTTCAAAGGTAAGGCAAATTTTAGATACACAAGACAGAAATAGAAGAGGTGCAGAATGGAGGGAAACTAAAGGAGGTGTCTGGTGCTTCTAACACTGGCCTGTGGCTCTAGGTTTGTTTCTGCACAATGGAACACCTCTACTTTCAAATCACATCAGCACGAATGACAAGTATGCAGCATCTTGTGGAATCGGATCTCACATTCTCCTATGGAATGTATGAATAAAGTGAGGTGTTCCTTTACCTGTGAGAGTACATTTTGTCAAATTCCGTTTATATTCAATACTTGTAAGGTTCAGTTAACAATGCATTGTTTTAAATACTTGCTCTACTTAGCCAGGTAGTTGGTTTTCTGCTTGCAGTGAAATGCTGCGCAAGGGATACTCATTCGGCTGGATTGTGAGAAACCGTGAAGATCGTGCGAGTAAGTCTAAGTCCTTACACGTTTGCTGAATGTATCTCACACTTTCTGAGCATCCCAGTACCCACAATCATTAACGCAGGCTACAGTGTGAGTGCGTTATCCTTTTCCTCCGTATTGTGCTGTTTCCATAGAGTATTGATTCACATTCACAGTTTTGGCCCTTCTCTGAAGCTTTCCGTGCCAGTGAAGTGAAGAGCACAGCTGACAACTTTACTACTGTCTTGCAGCAGAACACCACAAGAACCTATAAACTTAACTATGTATGAGACCATTTTCTCAGGAGTGGGTCTGAAATAGTAGAAGGAACAATTTGTTTTACTTTTCCTCCTCCAGATAAATGTGCAGTGATTTTATGTATGCCCCTATATCCTTCTGAAACCAAATTTTCCATGCTCGCCCTTCTGGAGAGAGAAAGGGCAAGACAGAGAGGAAGAGAGGCAGAAGAGATGTTGCCAATTACTCTGCTGTGAGGCACCAAGATACTACTGTGGTAAATGCAGTGTAAGAAAAAAAGAATAATATAGATTGGTGTGAGCATGTTTGTGAAACATCTCAATTACCTCAGGCTGGGAGGATGGTGACCACTACGGATGATCAGTTCAGAAATCAGAATGGACTTAATCAATACAAAAATGAAATTCAGTTAAAACAATGGTCAGTTTTGTGCAGAAATTGAGATAGATAGATGGTTGTAAGGGTGTTGTAGAGAATCACTAACAAAACAGCAACGGACAATGCAATGCTTTTGCAAAATGCAATGCTCTCTTAGGATTTATCAATAGGTGGCATATGTAAGTCATAGAGAAAGATGTAAAGATGACTCTGCTCAGTGCCAGTAAGGCCTCAGCTGCAGCATTGCCTTTGGTTTCATGTTCTGTGCTGAAAAACAACGTACAGGACAGGGCAAGGAAATATAAAAGGAAATGGTGAAGGAAAGGACAATGTTGAGACTGAAAAATATTTTTAGAGGGAATTGGATAAATTTTCTGTTGTGTAAAAGGTTAGAAGAGGTTTGATCAACTGTTTTTGAATGCTGGGGGAAAGGTGAGGTAAGTCAGATCTGTACAGGGGGAAGATGTCTTGGACTGGACATTAGGAGGGTGGGAGGATGATTTAAATTGGGTATTAGGAGAGTGGGGGCAATGCAACAACAACTTTTACATCGTAACAGTGAAATACCAGAACAAGCTACTTAGGAAGTTAGGGTATCTGCTTCACAGGGAGTTTCTAAGAACAGGTTAGACAAACATCTGTTGGGGATTGTCTGGGGCTACTTTATCCTGTCTTTGTGTGGCCGGGGGGGCGACCAGATGGTCTCTTCAGATCCCTCTTGGTCTTCTTCCTAGAATTTTACCAAGCAGGGAGGGGAGTGGACCTGAGTTTAATGAGAAAACGGTATCATCCCATTAGTTGATCCTCTTAAAGAACAGAAAAAGAATCAGAGAGAAACCACATCTAACTTAACTGTATAAGTAAATGTTTTATTTGTAATTGTTTTTGACTTGCAATTTTATGAAGTATTTACAAAAAAAATATATGGAAAAGTTATAAAACTGAACACGTTTGAGGTGTTCCTTACTGCATTTGTAGTGTGACAGTTTCAAGAAACAATTTTAAATGCATCTTTTTCTCAATGAACATAAGTAGCAAAAATAGCAAGTTTATGAGTATTTTCAAGGATATTATAAATGCGTGTTTGGCCATGGGTTTTCAATTGCTTTCTATTTTCAAACTAGTAATGACTGCATGCATAAGTATTTCTGACTGTACCCGAGAATGTCATACCTGGGTGCTCCTTGCATGTGCAAACCCAGGAGATAATCGTGACAGATCTCTCTTGCTCCCCAGTCCACAGAAGGAACAAGTTATCCAGTACCTGCTCTGAAAAATCTGTCTTGAAGGAAAGCTGAATGGAAATGTGAAAGTCAGTGCCTCGCTTCTTCAGCAAGTGAACTCTCTGGCTGCAGCAGCGTTTCCCTCCTGCCCTGCCTCCCTGCCTGCCTCCCCCAGGCTGCGTGTTGGGAAGTTCCAGTGAAATATAGCTGCTGTGGAAAGTCCTGCTCACAGCGAAGAGACGTGACCTCTCGGCGAGTCAGATCCAATTTTACGGGCGGCTCTGAGTCAGGGTGGAGCCCGTGAACTGAACTTTGTGTGTTACAAGGAAGTGATGTTGGTGGCAGCTTGTGTTGCTAAGCAGATGAGTTGCCGTATTTTAATGTCAGCTGATAGTTTTGCTGGGTGTGTGACTTCATTCTTAGATATGATGCCTTCCATTTATTAAGGACAAAGGTCAGAAATTGTCAGCGCTGTGATAGCTGTGTCTTTCCATATAAGAGGCATGTTCTCCTGAGCCGTCAAAGATGGAAATGGGAGTCCTTAATGCTGCTTCTGCACAGTGAACACAAAACCGACCGTGAAACTGTCAGTTCATGTCACGGTCCAAGAGCAGGCGTCCTCGCGAGCAGGAGTAGGTCAGTTCCTGGGTACTGCTCCACTTTTATAAGAACTCGCTACCCTTCCCGATTAAAGAGGTGGCCTGTGTGACCAAGTGTCTTGTCTCCAGCAGTAATGGGAACTTGAGGGCTGAGGTGAGCAGTCGGGCACTGGCCTGTTAAATCAGAATTTAGATTGAAAGCTAAGAGATCCTGCCCCTGTGGTAAACTAAGCGGCGAGTCTGTTTGGGAAGGAGAGCGAGTTGTTTATCACCTCTGCGGCCTTCAGCTGTCCAGATTGTCACGGGTAAGTGGCAGAACCTGGGCAGCATTGCTGAGAGGCTGGAAGGGGAAGAGTGCAGGCAGGTTCAGGGCTGCTACCCATGAGTGCGTATGTACCCACACAACCCACAGTGACAAGCCATGGTGTGCTGTCTCAGGTGGCATTTCCACCTATTCCCCCTTTAAAACCTTTGGTTACATCCTTAAGTTAGCCTTGAGAGAGCTGTATTTTTATTATCCTTGTTCTGAGAGATACTACTGTCTCAGAAAACTTGCACATAAAGAACATATTTTGAGAACAGTATTAATTCTTGTTGTTGGACTTCCAAGGGTGAGGCAGTGGGGAAGGCTGATGTCCCTCAGAGAGAGGAGAGCTTTGCCCCTGTAAGGCCTGGCAGGTGAGTGCCGTGTGGACACGAGCTGCCAGAGCTTGCTGCCCCTCTGCTTTTCTGGTTCAGCTCCTCCGTTAAGGAGCTCCCTGCCACAGAAGTGGCTGTTTGGGTCAGTTCCAGCTTTTGTCACTCCGGCTGGCTTGGGTTTCAGGGAAAAAAAAAAACAACCCACACAACTGTCTACCCTGGCTTGCCCTCTGTTCCCTTAGCTTGCTGGTGCCACAGGGTGGCTCCTTGTAGCACTTGTATTTCTAATGCTTTTAGCTTTTCAGCTGAAATCCTTAAGGTTGTTCTTTCTGATATCAGTCTACTGCTTCCTGGTACTAACCAAAATCCACGTGCTCTCAGTATTTCAGCGTGCTGTATGTTGGTGAACAATTTCTTCTAAAAAAGGAATATTATCCTCCGTGCCCTTTTGGCCACTTCACCCTCTTAAGTCTTGTGTGCTTCTATCGCTGCCCGATTTTTGAGAAACTTAGAGTAAAACTTTCACTTGTGAAAGAAAAAGAAACCATTTGTCTCCTTCGCTTCTTCTCTGTTAGGCTGCGACAGTGTTCAGAGATGAATAAAAAGTGTGTGTCAGGGTTGTGCTATTTCAGAGCCACTTCCCACTTTGTCATGGGACAAAACACGATGCCTTAGCTTGTCTGAGGCTGTGAAATGGCATCCCAAATAGCAAGCCTGAAGGGCAGCTACTCCAAGCTTGGTGCAGTTTCTCCTTTCTTTTACTTCCATTTGTGCAAGGCTGTGAGATGAGGAGTTGTTGAGGTTTGGGTACATCTGTACAGAATTTCCTTGGGAGCTGCAAGTTCCTTCCTCCGAGCAAAAAAGCCTATTGAAAGAAGCAGCTGGAGGGTGTGGCACAGGCACAGGTACTTCTGTCAGAACTGAAGCACGGTTCGGACCATGGCAGTGCTGAGCAGGTGAGGAAGCAGACACACTTAAAGCTTTCCTTAAGCAGGGAGGGTTGCTCCGATCTCACTGTGCAGAGTCCTCAGCACGAGCAGCTCTCCAACAAGCCACATACCTGGGCTGGGTTGTCAGAAGCGAGGCACGGACTGCTGGGGCCCTGTGGCCCGAAGGCCTGCTGCACACAGCTTCTGTGGGGACTCAGCGTGGTGAGGTGTCATCTGCCGCCCTGGAAGTGACAACGTCTAGACCTTCAGATCCCATTTCACTGTACCTGCCTTTTAAAACAGATGCTGGTTCTTCAAAGTCTACTGAATAAATGATCTTCCTTTGTATTTTCATGCGATACCAAATCATTTGCATTTTGTAATCCTAGTGTTTTAAAACAGATATAAATGGTGCTCGGTAATCTCCATGCTGTACTTCCTACGGAGTACATTAACTTATCTCTGCGTAATTACGCCTGTCATACCCAGTGACTTGCTCAGCTTTGTACAAACTATCCCCACCTTGAAAGTTTACTTAGCTAGGTGAAGTGTAGCAATTCACCGAGGTTTTGTTGGTACAGATACCCTTGCTCTGCAACTGCTGTTGAAATTCTCAGTCATTAATGCAAATTCTTTCTAATCTGTCAGCCAAATGGCTTCCTGCATCATCAGATGGATTACTTCGTCCCAACAGCGTACAAAGGGTTGGGTGGCTGCAAGTGAATTTTCATCCCTGTCATCTCTTGGATATTTTAATAAGCTGTTACCAATAAGGTTAATCATGAAGACTTCCGCATTGCTGTTTCCTCACTCTCCTACAGAGCTGCAAAGTGCTTGTTGGTAACTTGGGGAGTTACAACTTTCTCTTTGGGGACTGGCTGAAGCAGGAGTTAAGGTTTCAAAACTTTTCCCTCCATAGCAGCGATGCAATGATGTGCTTCACCCATGTCTGGTGCTGCTGTCGAGTACACATGCATGTGAACACGTGCTGCACCAGGACCGTGTCCTCCCTGGAGCGGTGAAACCCTGGTAGTGCTTTTCCTAACTCCCCATTCATTTCCCATTGCCGCTGAGGAGTCGGAGGGCAGCCGGAATTCTGCTCATTCTGCAAAAGTGCCGTTTGCAGATTCTGTTTCTCCTGATGTTAGAAAATGGTGGGAGATGCCCTTCACATTTTTATTACCTGAGTAATAATCAGCAGTACCCTGATTTCATAGGCCATGGCCTGAGAGTGATTTATGGGACCTGGGGGGCTGGTTCTGTGCCTTCAGCAAGAGGCATCCACCAGAGACTGGGGCTTTTTTTTGCTTTGGAACAAACTTTTAACTAAGTACCTACGCACATACCCCCTCGTTACGGGTGTCATGCTAATGCATTTTTAAAGAAATGCTGCATTTCTTTGATTGCCTTACGCTGTCACCACAATACTCTACACACTTTTCATGCTCGGAAGCTTTGCAATCTGATTTCTGCTCAACAAGAAACTGAAACAAGTTTCTAGGGGGAGCAGTGAGGCTGCTGGCAGTTGGTCTCAGAATGACTTTCTCTTGCCCCTAAATCTTGGAGAACTTAAATCTTTGAAAGCAAGGGGAGTTCCAGGCGAGTTTATGCTATGCCAGGGTGCTTGGCTGCCAGATTGTGGGCACATTAAATGAGAGGTGCAGAAAAATGGACTTGCAGGTTACTGTTTCTAGGCTGTTTACTCTCTGGTCTGTCAACACACTGCAACAGAAAACTGAAACTGATTGTGTTTGGTAACTTGGGAGGATACCTCTGTGTAGGGGTTTTTTTTCCGCCACAAAGTAGAGAAATGCATATTAAAAATAAAACTATCATAAACTGAGCAGGTTTGGTGAAGGTATACTTGGGGTATGTGCTGCTTTGAAGGGGTTTTTTTTTAAACATTATTTCCACTTGCTATTTTTAACTTTATGGAAGACCAGAGTGAAGAACAGGGAATGTATTATACTGGGCTGTCACGTGCTATCAGCTTTTCAACACGTTTTTCAGTTGAAAGCATGGGACGGCGTCACCTCCCTGGCTGCTGGCCCCTCTCCCCATGACTGCGCAGGCCCGGCTGTGCAGGGGGTGGTGACGCCTCTCCATCCGTGAACTGTCCCTTCTCCCGGAAAGGTGCTTTCCCCCTAAACCCAAGAGAGATTGAGTAGGCCAGACATGAGCAACACGATGTGGAAGAGTGTCAGACTTCCGCTGGAGAAGCCCGAGGTATTTTTGTGGCTGTAGCAGCCCTCGCGGCCGCAGCACTGACACAGGCGTCTGGATCGATGGAGCCAGTGACCCAAGAAGCAAGAGGAGCTTTTGACATCCATGTTGTCCAGGCCTGGCTCCTGGCTTACTAACTGTGTGTTAAGAGGGTGTAGGGGAAAAGCTGTGTGAGATCCTATGAAGGTGCCTTCTCTCTTTGTCACAGAGGAGGCCGGAGGGTGGGTGCAGCGCACGGCCCGAGAAGGTGTGCTGGGGGGTGCCCCTGCTCAGCAGCACAGGACTTTGTTTTGCCTGCTCCAACCTGCTCCAAACAAGGATGGTAAAAAGTTACCTCGACAAATGACTGGCTGAAAATGCCTGTAATGCAGAGCGTCTTTACACTGGGTTTACATTTTAATCTCTTTATACTTTTAAGACGCTTATTTAGTTTCCAGAGCGATGCGGGGAAGACGGTTACGCGTGCTGCTGGTAATCACTTCTGGGTGGGATTTGTCTAATTTACTTATGGAATGAGTTTGTTTCGGTTTGTATCACGAATTTGCATGTACCGCTGTACAAACACGATGGCAGCAGGGCTCGGCAGCCGTCCCGGTCCCGGTCCGCACCGGGGGGGGGAGGAGGGTGGGGAGAGCGGCCCGGCGGGACGGGACGGGGC
>VZRW01002364.1:0-44656 GCA_013398125.1 Aegotheles bennettii
CAACCCCCTCCCCCCTCAGATCTGGTAGTGGAAATGCTTGCCATTCAGGCATTAAGAGACTCTCCTTTGACAGCTTTCATTCCAACTTATTAACCTGTGTTTTGATGTTAGACTTCAACAGAAAACAGTTTTAAGACCATGCCTTTGCTATACCAGATTTTCTTTTCTATAATATCTGCTAAGAAAATAATTCAGAAAAGGCAGATTTCTCCTCTATACCTAAATGTAGCTAAGTGAACTCTAATTCTTAGACATCATAATAAGGCAGAGAAGAGTTAAAAAAAACTGCAAGTCCTTGATTATTTTTTTTAAGGGAAGGATTTTAAAGATTTAGCTAACTGAAACCACAGAATCCTGTGGGGACAGAAGAGATACAAAACATTGCCAGCTTTGAAGTCTGGAGATCACTTCTCTCCTTGCCAAAGATTAGACACAGGGCAAGCTGTAGTGTGTGTTCTGTTCTTTTATCACGCCCTTACAACCAACTCTCTGGCTCTGTTTCATTCACCTACTTGCCTCACTCTGTTATTTAGCTTAAGAGCCCTGAGGAACAAAGGCTGTCCTTAGCGCTTGGCCATAAAGACCCCAGTGCTTGGAGTCTGGGCTGGGTTTGATGCTGTCGTGACATTGTTTTTCACAAGCACACAGTGGCCCAGACCTCTAGAGAGCTTGGGTAGCTTCCATCTGACATGACTAAATTTAGTTTTCTGGGTTTATTTTCCTAATTTTTTATTTTCCCTTTGATGAAAAAACAAATTTGGAACAGAGAGGCATGGTGTTTTTCCTGTAGCAACACCCAATGTCCTTAGACATGGATATTCTATTCTAAAATCTCTGACAGTGAAGGAAACCTCATCGTGTACCACTGCTGCCTATTTTAGCAGCTCAGAATTTTGAAGCTGTTAAGAACTGCCTGCCTAATACTGTTACTAAGGAAAGAAATCAAGCCAAATCAGAAATTTTAAACAGAACAAAATAGTTAGCAAAGAGGTTGCAGTGAGCCAACGACTTCAATATTTATTCCAGGTTTTCCAAGTATGGGCCAGAGTAATAGCTCTCCCAGTGACTAGACGGGCAAAACTACAGAAATCTCTTTATGCACATTTGTTTTTTGCTCTGTTGTACCTTAGTGGGATGAGATTTATTCCATTTACAACACAAACTGAAGATGATTCTACTCCAACAAGCATAATTAGTTTTAATTTATAGTAACATAATTAAGAACTTACTTTGGCATTGCAGGCTCTGGCAGCTTCCTATTTCTTGAAAAAGTTCTATAAACTGTGCCACTTCCATTCAGCTGGGTATTTTTCTTACTTTTCAATTGCTGCTTTTTAAGTTCTGACACAGAGCTAGGATTAAGTAGGACTATTCAGAATTAACTAGCAGATATGGATAGATTTTAGGAAGTGTTTCTTTATGGCACTTTGTGCCTACATTGTGGTATCAGATGGAAAGAGAATGGAATTCAGTTCTTAAATTAGTGCAGTGCATAAGTTGGAAGTCCTAAGCTTTTCTTCAGATGTACAAAACAACAAAATCCAAATGAAGACATATTCATAAACACAAAGGAAGAAGCAGTTCTGAAAAAAATGGGTAATTAATTTTCTGACAGTGTCTTTGGGAATGTACACTCCCTCTCTTACCTACTGCCTGGGCTCTATTAACACTTGATCCAATTAAGGGAGAGGGGAGTTGTTTGAGTTTGGGTTAGGTTAGGGTTTTTGTTTGGTTGTCTTTTTGTTGTATAAAATCAGTGCCTACTATATATGATCATTTAAAAATTTACAGCCTCTACCATAGGTAAATACATACCATGATATTTTTGATCTACAGAATAATTTATCAATATTTATTTATGATGGGAAAAGTACTACTTCTGTGGGAAAAATACTTTCCGTACAAATCTTATGCATAAATCATACTGGTTGTCTCTGGAATCTACATGGCAAGATTGAAATGCAGTATGCTTATAAAATTGTGAACTGCTTAAACTCTTCATTGCATGATGATACCAAAGACAAAATATGTTCAGTGCATCACTGGAACCTTTACATTTTGTTGGTTATGTTTCCTAATAAATTCATAAGAGATGAAAATACATACAGGATGGTAGAGTGACAATAAAGGTTATATTATCATCCCACAACTTGTACTGATTATGAACAGGTTTCCTCTATTATGGATCTAGTCTCAACACTTCTGTCAACTGATAGAAAGATACAGGTACTGCCAGTAATGTTTGAGTCATCTTCTGGATGCCTGTTTCTCCATTAACAGCAAGGAGACACTAGTGAGTTAGGCTGCTAATTTAGGAACCCAAATGCAGTGTCTGATACCAGTTAAGGCCTTGAGCTATTTAGGGTGTTGTTAGTCTACAGTGATTATTTGCAGAATAAGTTTACTGCCCTTTTACCAGGGTTCCCTAACAGTCCAGTACTAACCTGCTGTTGATTGTGCCTTAGTACAGATGAGAGAACTGGCAGGCTTCTCTGTGCTTCTCAAACACACCCTGCAAGTTATAACACGTGGGTACTGTCTTCCATCTGTGTGGCACCACACAGTCTCTGCCTGAACTGCTGTTCTTGCATGACTACGTCCTGAAAAATTGTAAAATGAAAGGGAGAAATGAAAATGAAATGTAAGTTTGTTGCCTGTAACAGTTTGCTCACTTAAATATGGTTGGGTTTGTACAAACCTGAGAAATTCTCCCCACCCATCATTCAAGTCATCTGGTCCAAAGAACAGTAAAAACATTTCCGATCTACTCGGAACAGACATTGTAATTTACATTATCACTCTCAAGTTATTGATGACTTGTTGTTAATTTCAGCATTAATGAAGTATTAAAAAAGACCTAGTGCTATAAAATTGGGATTCAAGTAGGATTTTACAAGAATATTAGCAATTTACAATATTTAGCATGTCCTTAAATCACCCTGAAATAGAAGACAAAATATGGTAAATTGAGGAATGAAATGTTTTTTACATCTCTGGATCATTCTGTTCCTACAGTACAATGCATGCTTTAATCATTCTATGAAGTACACTGCTACTTGTTTCTCATTGCTTAGTACAAATGGTTGATAATTAATTCTGAGCATATTCCAGCTCAGAGAAATTTCCAAATTACATTACTCCAGCTCTGCTGAGTGTCCTCAACTCCCTTTCCAGTTCTGGTGTTACTTTAGGGTTTATTCCTAATGTGAAAATCAAATATATACAGCTTCTGGAACACCTTAGTTACATTTTGCTTTTGCTCTCCTGGGAAAATTGCCATACATTTTAAGTTAGGGAGGCTAAAGTCAGTCAAATATGTCTATAGTAAACCAGCCAGTTTAGGAGGAATGCTAAGCACCCAGTGCTCTTGGGAATTCAGCAGAAGTTGCACATGCTTGGTATATTTCAGAATTTAATTTTGCTCAGGGAAGCAGCTCTATGTATAGTTTTTAAGTGAATGAGGAGGAATAGCTGGAACCAGATGTGTCACAACAGCCCAACTCTCCCAATAAAGTATATTCCAAGAAACAAATATCAAACTATTAACTTTCTTCTCACTCCGCATATGATTCAAAACCCATCCAAATAAGAACCTCCTCTAGCATAAGAGGGTTTGGGGTCATACAGCTTATCAGAGATGGCTCCACAGGACTTGTTGGCATCAATCTGAGGTAAAGCCTATGTCTGTGAACACTAATCCTGTTTTATATGGAATTGGCCAACAGAAAAGGGGTTTTTTTTGTGAATGTCAAAGTAGACCGTTGTATATTTTTTTTAATCATTCAGAATAGAAAAAGTTATTAAATTTTAAAGACATAGTATTCAAATTTCCCTTCAGCGAGCCTTGGTCTTCTTTCACAGCCTCCAGACTAACAGGCAAAGGCTATGTATCCCTTTCCATGTTGTTTGCCTCTGAACAACACGCATACTAAGAGTGGAATCAAGCATGGGGTGATATTGTATGATTAAGCTATTGTAAGTGAGTTCCTTGATCTGCTTTAGGGCTGAGAATGTATTTTCCTGTAAATCATCTCTGATTCTCTACATCTAAAATCTAGGACCTAAAAATGCTTACCCATTTTTTAAACATAACCCATTGAAAATTGCTACAAAATTAATCAGGCAGCTTTTCCATGGAACATAGAAACTGCATGGTTTTTGATGTAGTCTTAAAATAGCTTGCATTTTCAGCATACAGTCAGAAGACTATACATATTTTCTGCTAAGTCACTGTATTTCTTTTTCTTGACATAAATAGATTTTTGGTGCTGCCTTCCAGAAAAGTTAAGTATAGTATTTAATATAAATTACCATATTAGTGAGAATAAGATTAACATTAAGCTGAATTTCCATCATTCTATGTATAATGGGTAGAGGAAGAAATAGGCTGCATGAAATTTATGAGATTTATTTTCTCTTGATCCTCAAGAGCTTTACCAAACCATCTTCTGAGGTAGTATTGTAATCAGCTAGATGTAATGATCTGTTCTACAAATGAAACTGTAGATCAGAAACCTTACATTTGCTATTCTGCAGAAGACTTGGGGGGCGAGGGTGGAAGTCCTAAACCTTGCAGTTCTATTTCTGTGTAAAGAAAGATCATACTTTACAGTATTTAGCAGGCAGTTGATAAGTTCAAAGAGAACTTTTAATGCTATTGCTTGCCTCTAAGTTATATACCTTCCCTTTTCCCAAATACAGAGATGCACTTCAGGGATCCTTTAGTTCTCCAATAGCAAACCCAGAAACAAACACCTACCCACAAAGTAACTAGTTCACTTTACTGTCTGGTTATTGTTAAATCCAGCTAGCAGTAGCTGGGTCTGTTTTTTTAAGATAATCAGAGTGTATGATTGCACAGGATCCTTTTTTCTTTAATGAAAGATACTAACTTACAGAAGTAAAATAAGAGACAATGTGAGTGTTCTTCATAGTGATACTGCTATGCATCCATAAGGTATTGCCTCTTTTCTCTTAAAATATTTTATTTCAGTGCAGAGTGCTTTTTCTGGAGTTACTGTTCTGTTAGCATGCCATGTAGCAGCTAATTATAATATGCTTCTTTCTTTCATAACCTCGAAAAAATTAATTGGAAAATACTTGTCTAGAATGCTATGGAGACTGCAATTATTATGAGCAAACTACACATTCTTTTTTTGTTACCTATTTTGCACAATATAGAAATTACTTTCATGCTTAAAACTGTTTAAAAATAATTAAGAATAGTAGTGCTACTCATGGCTGGAAAAACACTGCATCACCTGGCCACATACTTTAACCATTGCATGACATAAGCAAGGTAGTATTTATGTTGAGAGAAGTGTCGTGACCTGATGTTCTTTGCTGTATTTCATGCATTTGCCATGGGGATTTGCTACAGAACTTTTTAACATTTCACTAATGACTTTTTACCTATAACCTGCAGGCAGTATTTAGTGCTTGTACACTTAACATTAATTTTAGGTCTGATTAGCTTTTAATTAAAAGTTAGTGTTAGAAAAGGCATGAAGATAGCCCAATAGCAAGCTTTTATAGGTAAAGTTTTATTTTAACCTGTTCCATTCTTGAAGAAGTATGGTAAGTGAAAGCAAAGAAGATTTATAAAAGTGATTTTTTTTAATCTATATTATAAATGGAAAATTAATATTGGGTAGTATTGAAGAACAATAGTTCTTGAAACGTGGCACTTCTAAATGTGACTATGAAAAAGATGGATTTACATTTAATATAAATTAAATTATTTGGGTTATAATTCTCATTGTAATATTTGGTGATGTGAATTAATTGTAAAGATTGTTGATGCTCTGAATACTTTAAGTAATGCTATTCTTCATCAGCCACAATCTATGTCAAATGTGTAAAGGGTGTGGTTTATGAAGCCAAGGAAAGCTTTAATCTCTATTATCACAGTGCTTGCTTTAGTCTTTTTCTTTCAGTTCAGCTTTTTTGAAGATCTCTTCTACATTTTATTTCTCTCCTTGACTGTTATTACAGTTTAGATTATTAGTTCCTTTCATAGGAATTAGTTACTTCAGTCCTGCAACTATGATACTGTCCTTTCTAGCCTCCTACAAAGTTACAGTATTTTAATAAACCAGAAGAAATGGTTCTTCCCCTCAAAGTATGTGAAGAGTAGGACATACATGCAAATAATGTAAGAACATGCAGAAGGGACTGATAGTTCCACATCTCAGTCTTAAGTTTACTGGGCCATCATACTGATAGCCTTGTTGAGAGAAGAAAAAATGTACTCTTTCTTTATGTGTGCAAGGAATCATCTAATAATTTCTTTTTATCTTTGAAGGACTAGATTGATAAAGTATCTGTTCAGAGAGCACCAGCCACCAACTGTCCCAAATAACAGGCTCTGAAAACTATGCTAGCTGGCTTGGAGAAAAGAATGTTTCATTACTATTGGCACATAAGGATACAGAAATCAAATAAAAGTCATCAAAATTGAGGGACTAGTCAAAATGAATAATATAGGCCATTCCATGTGTACTTGCAAAGCAGATTTGATAGCACATTATGTTACTTGTTTTGCATACTGTGATAACCACTAAATTCTGGGTGCTGTAGAGAGGTGGCATTATAATGTGCTAGAGCTAATATCCCTTATACTAAAAATTTGCCTTTGGGCCTTCATTTATTTTATATCCCTGCAAAGCATGTTTATTAATGGTATTTTAAGTGCTTCACTACACACTACAGTCATGGGTCATATCAGGCTCCTGGGGTCTGTATTATTCTGCGCAAGTTGTGAAATCATTTTCTTGACATTTAATTACAAAATTAGGTTTCATTTGTAGTCTCAACGAATACAAATCTGTTTAGGTCTAATAAGAAGAGGGAAAAAAAACATCAAAAATAAATTTGCAGTGAAATCTCATATTACAACTAGCTTCAGTTTTTCTAAAGTCAGGAGGGATGTTAAAAACTGTTATTACCATCAGTGATCTCTGTCTCTGATAATGCTCAATAATTAACACTTTCTCATACCTTTATAATGGCTATATATGTTACTGAGAAACACAGCTTATTTATGTTACAGAAAAGCACAAATATATAGGTCTATTTCCAAAAAAGGGTGTGTGCATGTGCTTGCAGTAGGATTTGGCTAGTTTTGTGGTCCTAAAAAATCTTCCTCGGTTGCTGCAGCTTTGGCAATGATTACAGACTAGATGGCTCTCTGTTAATGCCCTAGGTGCCTAAGTAATCTCTTCTTGCCATGCTCAACTTTACCTTAATCTAAGTTCTTTGGCTCATCATTTATCACTTAAATGCCATCCCCAAATGGGAATTTAGAAACTAAGCAGCCCTTCTGATAAACAGAAAACAAAGATATGGCTCCTTCTTTTTCGAGGGCACATGGGTGCAGCATGAGGCAGGAGTCCTAGAAGGATGCAGAAGAGTCCTAGTTCTTAACTCAGGGACTTGATGTCTAGAAGCCAATACTCTGTCCTCCCAGCTGACTGCACTGATAGGCTCAGAGTATCTTCTTCCTTTCTGGCTCCATGAGGCACATTAAACAGCAACAGTAGGAGAAGCTTTTCTCCATTAGCCAGCCTTCGCCTAGGAGATTCAAGACAGGATTTCAAATGCTTTCACAGTTCCTCCCTGCTTGGGTGAGTGTTGTGATTATTTTACAAAGCAGGGGAGGTTACACCACCATGCCCTCCTCTAAAAGACAAGACTGATCTCCTTGCTGCTTCCAGAAAAGGTACATTTGCAACTCCCTGTAGGAAGGGTAGTGATTTCCACAGACAAGGTTATTGACTCTAGTCTGGACGCTAAAGTCTTTTATTAAACCTAGCCCTTGTAGTTTGTTTTTCTACCACTGTTATGAAGTATTATAGGACCCATCAGAGTGTTTCTCTGGACTGCAGTAGGAGTTAACTGCAAGGTCCTGAGCTTTATGTGAGAGGAAAAATGTGCATGCCTCTAAGAAATCTCCCATACAATTTAAAAAAAAAAAGAGCAAAGTGAGAATTATAGATTTGTTTGGAGGAGAATCAGAGTGAGAAAGCAGCTCAAATCTGTAGCCAGAGGTAGGCAAAATCTTCTCTGGTCCTTCTTCTACCCTTCCTTTATTCACAGATCTCTTTCCTGATTTATTCTTTTTGTCTGATTTTCTCACCTGAACCCATGCTCAGAGAGATCAAAGACCAAGGAATGAGACAAATGGTGAAGGAAAAGGCAAAAATGAACTAAATTGGTGCTTCATGCTCATGTAGAAGACAGGAAAAAGAGTGTGGAGGAAGAAGACTTTCACAGTCAGGAGAAAGGAGAGTTATAATGAAGCAAAGTGTATCAGGGAAGTAGGTAATGAATTTCTTCTGAGGAAGCACATTGAATCTGCATGATGGACTGTTAGCTCCTAGCCACTGTCTTGAGAAATTACTCATCATTGTTTCATATCTCCTTAACACTAGGGAAAAGCTTTGAGATTTAAAAATATTGCACCGTGGGTGATGTTCAGAGTTGAGGGAATTAGTTCATTTACAGCTGGATTCGTCCACTCTCTTTAATTTTCTGAAAGACAGGTTAAGCTTCAAGTAGCTCCCCATCATTTTCTCCTTACACCTTATGTTAGGAACATTACTCACAACACAAGATTTCCACACTTGCACCTCATCCTTCCAGTCCCAATTCCAGTCAGTTTTCTTACAAGGTAGTTCAACAGTCCTTTTTGTTTTTCATGGAACTGAAATGAATACCTGTCTCAAGTTTCTGAAATACCTGTAGCTCCCCCGTGCACTTCTGGAGTGCCTCCAGGGAAAAAAAAACAAGAGAGATTGGGGCATGGCTCTGTGAAACAATGCACAGCAACATTTCTCAAGCCAAGGAACATAAATCCATATCCAGGCAAGTGGGGGAAAAAAACCCAAATCTGATTCTCAGCACAGAAATGTCTTTATTATGCCTTCAGTTTTCTACTCACTTCAATAATTTCAATTAAAAATTGTATTTCTTCTGTTTTGTACAGTCAGCTGAAGTTCTAAAACTAAATCTATTTACCTATAAGCTTCAACTGATGGATTGAGGTATGGACACTATTACTGTCACCTAGGTATGGAGAAAAATCAAATGAAAATGATTGATACAGTCTATGGTATCATTTTTCCCTTAAAAACTTAACCGGACAAACAATGTAAGGCAACAGTCCCATCCCTGCTGATACATAAATACTCAAGATCCTTTGCACATCAACACTCAAAATAGAAATGCTTATTTTGCAAGCTATCATTAGCCTCATTTTATAGACAGGCAATCTGAGGCAGTGGCAAAATCATCAGGAAGTTTCCAGTTTCCATACTAAGATGAAGCAGAAGTGAAGAGAAGATGTAAGAGTTCTACAGTTGCTCTGATGTTCTGTCTGCTAAGTTGCACAGCCTTACAGCTGTTGGCAATAGAAGAAAAATGCTGTCCTGAAGCCACATTGGCCTGTAAATCCTAAAAATTGCAGGTTACAACTTTTTTGGCCTTTTTTTCATTTTTTTTTTATTTCTAACGGAAGCATTTTTGGGAGACTTAATTCCAATCAATGTAACTTTTGTCCTTTGATCACTACTACAAATAGGCAAGGAAAGCAGTTAAATGTATTTAACTGAAGAATATTTTCTCTGTGCATGTATCAAGAGGCCCTCACACTGTACTGCATTGCAGCTAGGAGGAAAAAAAAGGGAGTAGAAGCAGCTATTTTCAAGACATCTCTTGGGCATCAGCTACTCTGGAACTTCAGCTTCCTAAAACTTGGTTTAGATGAAGTGCCTTGCTAAAGCTTTCTCCATCTTCGTTTCAGTTGATCACTTCAGTTCAGTTTAATGACTTGGAGTTTACCCTTATAAGTAGTTAACATTTACTCCATTGAGATTTTTGATTAATACATATATTTATTTTTAAATTTAAGTAAATATACTTTTCTAGTTTCAGTTCAGATGATTCACTGTTGTTTAGCCATTAGCATTTTTGCTTTGAGAAGAATTGGCTATTGTTGCCTTAAGGAATCAAAAAAAATATAATATTATAGGATATTGTTTTCTGTTTGTTTCTGGTAGTAAATTCTCAGTGTAAATTCAAATAATATTTATTTCTCAGAAACAAGATTCCCACTAATCCTGTTATTTTGTTGTGGGTTTTTTTTCCCCAAAATTAACATCTTTTGTGGGTGAAGGATATAACAGTATTCTAAGGCTTAGGATACTGTAACAAAAGAGTTACAATCTACTGGCAACAAACCAAGTAGATGCATGGTTGTAGTACATTTCTTCAAATGAGATATTAGAAAAGGCCCTTGAAAATTGGTGTCCTGAGACCATTTGTTCCTGATTTTGAAGATGTGATTTACCTGTTTATTTGGTTATGTCAGTTAAGCCTGCATTTCTGCAGACCAGAAGGGTAAATACACCTACATGTTACAAATCCAGCGTGTCTTCCTGGGCTTGATCATGCCACCTAGGCAGGTTTGCACGTGCAAATGCACTGCGTTAGCACATCCAAATTCAGTATGAAAGACAGGGCACAGAACGTAGCCAGCATACATATAAAAACTAAGGTTTGCAAGCAATGGAGCATTTCTTGTAGTTATGCTGAAGTGATTCTGTCTTCAATTTGAACATACATATATATCAATTGAAAGAAATTGATGGGTATTAGCATCTGATTATAATAAGTATGCTTTTTGGAAATATGAAATTTGAGGTCTTTTAAAACTGAAGCTAAATAGATATGTCAGTCTTTCACTTGTATTCTTCTTCATGTCTGTTTTGTCTGTAGTAGTCTCATCTATTACTGAGTAACATCCTTTTTATCAGCTAATAGATATATTAACATCCCAGTAGTGCAAAAAAAACCATTTCTCTGAGTAAAATGGCTACTTGACTGAAATGTATGGCTTTAAAGAGGAAAAAAGTTCTTATTTCATAGGAAGGATTTAACTACAAAGAGAAGGAAGCCTAGAAGCGCAGTCTGAGGAAGCAGGAGTTAGATGTCTAACGCCAGGATTCACAGAAGGCAGTGGAGAGCAAGTGACCACAGGGGAGACAGGGATCCAGAGAACTGACTTCATAGCCCGTGATTAGGCCACTCAGTTTCTACCAGACTGCAATCCACAGTTCCCTTGAGGATGGTAGAAGGACACCTCTGGGACATCAGTGAGAGCAGCATTTCCCAACCCTTGGCAACAAATGAACAACATAACAATTCCAAGGCATTTTAACAGCACTTAAGTCTCTACAAGTCAAGCAGCTGCTGAAGAACCACTTGGTGCATCTCAGTGGCATCTGAATACTGATGTTGGGTGCCTGCAGGCAATTTTCAGCCTGGACTATGAAGGATTCACTGCATCTTCAATAATGGGAGATAACTCTCTTTCTCTCTACTCTGAGTAAGTAATCTCAGTTTAAGCTTACATTAATTTAGCAGGCTGAAATGTATGTCACTCCAGATCTAACTCATGAGTGGGCCAGGCTTTCCTCTTTTATTAGTGAGCATTTTCTGTAAGAAGGACGGGGCTAAGAATTAGGAACAACAATTTCCACTACCCAGTTGTAGCTAAGCACTGCACAACTTTGAATCCCTGCCCAGGTTTAATTCCCTGCACCTACTTCCTATGTCAAATGGGGACAATAATACTTCCTAATCCCCTATGGATCTTGCAAAAGCAAATTGTTTAACAGGTGCTTAGAACTGGACACACAGAGGTATCATAGGTTAAAAAATTAGTTGTGGTTAGATTTAATTCCTTCAAAGATGATTTCTTGAATGCTTATTCTTCAAAAAGTTGGCAAACCAGGACTGCTCTGAGAAGAGGCAGAGAGGACATAGGTGTGCACTTGACTGTCACATGTGGAACTTCACAAAGACCAAGATGTAGAAGTAGTAGGAATGACCTCATGAAGCCCAGCAAAAGATCATTGGATCAGATCATTCACCAGCTACAAAACTGTAATTTCAATGAATCTGAATTTTCTGTGTTGGCAAAATAGCAAAAATATTGTTGCTCTTAAATTGACAAGCATCTGAAATCACTTCACAAAAAATTACAAATCTGATTTTTCAAATTACTTGGTTTGCAGATTCTAACATCATTTTAAAAAACCCCAACAGATTAACGAAACCAGTCAGTAATGAATATAACTCGTTATTTGACAGGTATTTTTTATTAAAATTAACACTAAATATCTTAGTTGAAATTAAATATATATAAAATGTCAACTTGTTCTGTATTAATAAAAGGTATGGTACGATGGTTCATGAATATTTTAGTGATGATGTCTGAACTAATTACATGAGATGCACTATGAATCCATCATATCAAGATGAAATCCAATCCTGGTTAGTGTCCTCCTTTTGGCCATTGTTGTGACTGTGCCTATAATTTTAATATCCTTCCACACCAAGAAGATCAGAAGAAAAAATATTTCCCGTCTGGATCTAAACAATGATTTTTTTAATGTTCATTTAATAGTGACTTCAGCCCCAGGCTCAACAAAGCTGACCAGACTACTGCTGAGGTTGCTCTGTGTCAATTCTATAAAGTTTTCTCAGATACAAATGGTTGCAGAGGGTTTTATAAATGTTATTCAGCCTGGTAGCTTTAAACAGTTCAATCACCTTCAATCTAATGAATCTTTAATCTGTTGTTTTACTATTAAAGGAAAATGACTCATCAGGTGGGAGATCTTGATTCATGAGTCTGCATATAAAACTGTCTCTTGGTACTGAAAATAGTGTAAACATTACTGTTCCCTTTAAAAATAATTTCCCATAATAATTATCAAATTGCTGTGATGTTGTTACCACACATTGAAGTTTTAAGTTATTACTGTGGAGTACAGTGATATTTTTCATAAAGTTCTGAAATAACAGTATTCTTGTTTGCAGGCTTAGTATGACACAACATGAAGATTGTGAGAAATTATGTTTTCTTTCAATTACATTGCTTCCTTTTTCTATGAAGAAATTTGCATTTACTTGAATGTGTAGGGAATATGGAGATGGGGAGCATATACTTCTAGAGCCTGCTGCAAGCCTCTCGCACAGATGCATTTCAGACACTGAAGTCCCTAGAAGAAAAGTGCAATTCAGAGATTTCCTTCTAGGCCTCTAAAGGTTTGAGTGTACCCAGATAGACTACACTTATACAGCCAGATATAAATTTAACCATACTGGCACCAAAAGAGTGGAGGGCAGGTGACTATCCCCTGGTACCAGCAAGAAAGAGATACTTCCAAGCTTCACTTCTTTGTCTGAACATGGGAAGATGTAGCTTTCACAGCCTGTGCATGCAAACGCACCCATCCTAAGGCTGTCATGTAGCCTGACAGTTTATTAAGATTCTAGAAAACGTGTACAGTCTGTTTATAGTCCTTAGTCTGTTTTTTTTCTTTTCAGTAGTGACCAGTGTTAATGGAAAACATGCAGTGTGCATCTGGAGGAAGGTCTGTTTAGGCAAACAACTGTTTCCCAGGAACCTGGTGTGTTTATGTGACATAACCCAGCATTCAAGCATCAGTCTCTCAGTAGATGAAAGCTGTATTAACTCAGCCTTCCTTCTGCTTCCAGCATTGGGGTGTGATATTGTAGTCCTTTAGAAAAACAGTGTCAGTGACTTCTGTCCGCTCCAGAAAAATGAAAAGAAGTTGTGTTTCAACACCTGAGTTAAATGGCCAGTGAAACCAGGCTGTAGATTGAGGCTAGTCTGGAGTTAACAGAAAGCACAGGAATGACTCCATAGAGAGTTTTCCACCACTTAAAATTTTTTACCAGAATATTTTCCAAATGCCTACACAGCGTCAGGTACTAATACCAGAACCTCAGCTAACTTCTGTTGGGGCACTGAGAGGAACACAGTGCAGTGCCTGGGATTGCCCCACTCTAAATGACAGACCTGCTCAGCACAGCATTTATGATTTGCTGGTTCCACTTGTGTAATCAATTCCTTTCTTCATTACAGTGCTTTTCTTCTTATTCCTTATTCTGTTCCTAGTTCTATTTCTCTTTGTTTACTTGTCAGTTCTATTATATTAGAACATTGAAGACACTAACTAATTTAATTGCCTTTTTAAATGCACATATTCACCCATAGATGCCACAAGTGTCCTCAGAATCTCTTCAGCTGCTCCTTAACTTTGCTTTAGTTGCAGAAATCCCTATAATTTGGCCAAAACGTGGAGTCCTTGCTCACACCAGCCACATGAAGCAGTATTCCTGAGTTAAATACATCCAAGTTTCAGAGGTGTGCTCTATGCCTAGCCAACTCATGCATCGAGGTTGGAAGAGACCTTCAAGATCATCCAGTCCAACTGACTACTTGCATCACTACTAAACCGTATCACCCAGCACCACATCCAGACACCTCTTGAACACCTCCAGGGAAGGTGACTCCACCACCTCCTTGGGCAACCTATTCCAATACCCAATCACCCTTACAGTGAAAAAGTTTTTCCTAATGTCCAATAGCAATGCCATCTATAGCACCAAGGTACACCATGATAAATGTATGTCCTCTACTGTTTAACATTTGATTTGAAAAACTGTGAAGGCTTCCAGATAGTATTTGCATAGGCCTCTGTTTTATTTAAAAGCTCAGTCATGGTGATACAGTCATCCACGGTGATCCTAGTATTCTGATCACATCAAAGTTCCTTTTTGTTTTTTTGTGTTATGCTCTAGTAGCTAGGAGGATGATCCCTAATACAGGATTATTTACATATTGTCTGTTGCAGTGACAGATAAGATACAAGAAAAAAAGGTCCATCTTTTCATTTTAAAGTACAGCCTTTTGTTATTTACCTATAGCTCAGTGGAGAGAGAACAGCACAGACTGTACCAGAGAAGCAGAAAAGTACACAGAATAATTCCAAAACAAATTTAGTTGATTAAATGCAGTACTTTCAAAACCAGACATTTTAATGTTGACATTTTAATATTGTTAATGAAGGGCTAAGCTACTGATCTTTGCTTGGGCAACTGTCTATTGAATCCACTGGACTTACATTCAGAAAAATTGTAGCCTAATGACTTTCAAGTAATAATTGCTATGCAAGGTAATTGCAAAATTTGCATAGCAATGTTCCTCTGAGAGAAATTTATGAGATTTCTACATCAATCTGAATGTGCAAAGGCTTGCAATTCAGCATGATATGAGTTATTAACCTCACTTGAATAAAGAAGGAAAATAATATTATATTTTGTTTAACCTCTGCAGCTTTAGAATTCTAAAATTATAGGGCTCTGTGAATAGATCAGAACAGTAAAAATGTAGACGTTTTGCCCAGTTATCTCATTATGTGAAGCAATATAGCTCTCTCTATGAGGGGAGCTACCAGTTAGAATGATCACATACTAAAAATAAATTCACGTAACAAAAATACTGGATCATTTAATTAAAATTAAGATTATTTAATTCTAGTTACTGAACACATATGTTCCTTTCACCCGACTCCTTGATGTGCACCCTGAATGAAGCTGCTGTAGGATGTGGATGGGCAGCCAGGCAAACCTATCTTTCTCCTAATGAGCAGCTTCTTGAAGGACTAGGGTTGTGGAACTTGTCAGAGACTGAAACCTGGACTATATGAACTATCACAATTCCTACATTCCTTCATTTCTTATAAGCAGTGGACAGACATTGACCTGTTCCTGTCCACCAGCTCTTGTCACTGTTTCTCTGTTGGAGGATGCCAACCACTCGCCATCAGAGCCAGCGCTGTAGTTCATGTGAGCTCTTCCTAATCTGCTCCAGGAAAAAATCAGCCAGGTTAGTTTACACAATATGAATTGTGGTCTGAGCTAACTGAGGTGGTTTTGCCTGAAAGAGGTCTGGAACTGTTCACATGCACTGCCCTGATGTCTTTGCTCTGAGGCTACAGCATCTAGCATGATGGGCAGCTTGGGTTCCTTCTGCTGACGCAACTGGATTGAGAAAAGGGGTCTGCAGCTTTATGTAAAGTAATCACTAAAGCAGGCTTCATCGTCATCAGTTACTAATTTTCAGAGTTTAGTTACAGCTGGAAAAGTTTAAAACAGCTTCTCATTATGATGAGTGCTTTAAAAATAATGAATATTTAGATTGTTATTATTTACAAACAAGGTCATTTACATTTTTAGGGTACTACTGTATTCGCATTAGCATTACTTTACTAAGAGATCTTTCTGATTCAAATCAAGATGCTGATACTGTTGGTTCCTCTCCACATTAAGTACTCCTCATTAACTCAAAATCTTTAATGAATATATTTAAATGAGGAAAGAAATATAAAATCCTACTTTAAAGGAAATGAGAGTTCTCACTGACTTCTGTGGACCAAGATTTGAATGCAGAATTAGGCTGATGATCACAAATTTGAAAAATTTTGTCAAAAGAATGCAGAAGTGTCCTGCAACTTATATTTTATAAAGATTTTTTCCCAATCCTTTTTTGTATAAAGTATTTATGGACAGCAGACTATGGAAATAAATTTTTAAAAAATTATTCAGAGCATCACAACCAATATTTTAATCCTCAGTTTCGAAGGTGAAAAAACTCCTGTGCCACAGTTTAAGAACTGACTTCCACAAATCTTTGCTTGTATATCTAATACGTGCATTTAAGTACCATTTAAATTTCTATTTGGTATTTAATCAAAACCATTTTCCTTTCCCCCACTGTTCATTCAGTGGATAGCTACTGGGGCAAAGACATTGAACATTTTTGCAACAAAGGAATATAAGACAGCAAACCAGCTTGTGGTTCTGCAATATTGATCCTTGGTATTGCTGGTATAAGCCACATTTTTAATAATACCAATATGAGCTGTGCATAACATCATGTGAAATTTCATCAAACAGAACATAAAATTTTCTGTTCCATTACTGGGGAAGCTAGGAATAAAGTCAGGAGGTAAAGAATCCAGAGATGCATCCTTATCCTGAGTACAGAGAAAAGGATTTCCACATTTGCTTTTGCATGTGAGATTAATGCCAACGTGTGACTAGTGGAGTCAATAATATACAAGTCAATACTGTGCTAAGAAAGTATGTTCAGTATTTTTTAATTTCTTCTTTTGAATTCCTATGTCTTTTTATTGCCAATTAATATTAAGAAAGACAATGCCTCTACTTGAAATTTTACCAAGTCATCACAGTAGGATGCAGCTCAGTATCCTCAACAGTAATTCATCTCACACTGTATCTGTTTCCCTTCCTAGGAATTTCAAAGTCATTAAACTATTACCACACTGATTTTTATGAAATTCAGATTCTGAGGAGGGTTTTTGCATAACTAAAAAGAAAAATTTAATCCCTACTTTCCTGCAAATACACAGGGCCTCTTGGGAGAAAAGTACGGGAACATCCGAATACCGGGGGAAGTTGAGTCAGCAGAATTTGAAATGATCCTGGATGCTGCTGTAGAGGCCAAGCTAGAGACAAGGATTTTAGAAGAGTGGTACTGCAGGGATGAGAATGCGGTGCCACCAGCATATTACCTCAGACCAAAATCTGAAATGCTGAAGAACTTCCAGAATACGGTAAATAATAGTCATCACCTTACAAAATTCTTCTGTATCACTTACTGGTGGGTGGTCCCCAGGGCCAGGCACTTGCTGCTGTCTCTGAATTAGCTCCTACAGCCCTGCCCATGCCTGAGCAACTGGTGCTGTGGTGCTCCTTTCCCATAGATGATGAAAGAAGCAGCTGTGAAACACCGAAGAACACAATGGGTTGACTCCTGCATTGATGCACTCTCTGATAACAGCTAGTGCAAGTGGATTGTAGACATTCATGAGCTGTTGGGGCTAGTGAGACAGTTTTACACATTTCTCTTCTGTCCCCTGATGCTGGAATAGGGAGAGCTCAGGTTCTGCCCTGCTATTGTGCTTTTGCTAGATTTCAGGGAATGGGATTTGCAGAGGAAATACACATTTTCCCTTCTATCCCCATACAAGAAAGCTCTTTAACAGTTACACAAGTGCTTAGTGCTGTCCCAAGTCAGATCTCATACTTTTAACTTACTAACTGTATTCTAACAGAAGATTTGTGAACACTGTTAGCTATAATTTTTAAAACAGCATTTGCCTTTAATTGATGACAATAAAAACTGTGTCTTACACAGGGCTCAGATTTCAGTGTACTAAAACTGAATTCCTTAACAGAGTGTTCACTTCAAGTGCGTACTGTATTACACAAGACAATGAAATTAAACCATTACACTGAATTCACTTATCGTGTAGCAGAATGATTTCTCCTTTGCATGCAAAAATCATTGAAAACATGAAGAATATAGATGCAGAAATAGTTTTAACCCATTGAAGACAGTATAATTTGGCTAATGCTGAAGTATTGATCACAAGGGAAGGGAGAAAGCAAGTTTTGTAATTTTCCATTGCTTTGCAAATGCCCACAGTGTACCTTTGAATAGAACTTAGCTTTTTTGCTACTAAAACTTTGTACCTTTCCTCAAGCTACTGATACACAGGAGTAAGTAAAAAGCTGTTTATAACTTAAAGCTGACATGGAGTTACATCTCATTAAGTTACAGAAAATAATAAAAGATATGCAACTCTGAATGTGTCAAGAAAGTTGCTAGGGAGCTTAACCTGGAGTCTGGTTTTTCCCTATTGCACCCTCCAGAAAAACTGGAGACCCCTTAAACACTTCACCTGCAGTAAGTAATGCAGCAGTGACTACCAGTTGCCTTAGAGACACCTCCATCGTGGCATCTGCAAGATACCATCTGAAAGGATTAGTGGATTTATATTAGAGTCTCTCTCTGATGACAGTAAGATTGCTGTTACTATAGCAATGAATGAGCAAAAGTAATGTCAGATATAAGCCTGTATTTTTCAAATATGGTAGCTAATATGAGGTGCTTAATTACAGGTACCAGGAACATAATTTTCAGTTTTGAGATCCAAGTTTAAATTATTATTATTACTACTACCATTATTACTATTATTATTATTATTACTTCTCATTAAAGGAGTGATAATTTTAGCAGTATTACTGCTGCTTTATTATCATTATTTCAGGCTTCATTCTCAAAAACCTCTTTCTGTAAAGGTATTATTGGTCTAATTCTTGAAAAATACTCCAAGTAGCTAACTTTTATATTTCTAAAATGGATTATTTGCAGTATAAAATGTTGAACTCTTATTTATTTTTAGTGTATGTGTTTCTCTGTTACCACTTTATTTATGACCTTGAATATTAGACTTTTACTTTCTGAAGTTGTAGATGTATGTATTACAGCTACTGTTTAACTCTGGATATTTTTAAAAGATGGAATCCTCTTCAAACTCTATGAATGAGAACAAGTGGCAAGATATATCAGAAGAGATTAAGAAGATTTTTAAGACTGCTGTGAAATTGCTGTATGAGAAAGGAAAAATGAAACACAGCCAAGCAAAGAGATATCTTTCCTCTGGTAAAGTTCAGGCTAAGTATTTCTATAGATCCGTTTATTATCTTCTCTGTCAACCTTTTCTAAAACATGAAAATGTGTTTCTATTGGCATTTCTCATATAATTGAAGAGAAAAAAATGTTCATTGTGCTTGCTTGAGACCAAAACCCATACGGAAGCACACAGCGATTTTTCTGTGCTTTTTCTGGTTTTTACAGAAAACAGATGCAATCATTCAAGAGTCTGCATGTTGCGGGTGGGGGATGCTCTCAAACTGTTTATAAAGAAAAGATAACAGAGACTCTGTGTTCTCTTTTCATCCTCAGCTATTGAAGATGAACTTGATTTTGCCTTGGGTAAACAAACACCAGCTTTCCTAAAGAAGTGTGTTTGCTACATTCGGAAAATTGCCAACATTGAACGTTTTGTTAAAATTCCAGAGATGGGAAAATACATGGATGTGGTACATTCAGCTGGGAAGTTTCTACGAGATCCCGAAGCCCATGAGAAACTGATCAAGCTCAGGGATGAATTCATTCCTACTATTGTCGCATCGTCCAACCTGAGAGTATACACGTCTGTCACTCACTGTGACATGAAACTGGGCTACTCCCAAGAAGTGGAGAACCATTACATCGAGGGACTTGGTAAACAGTTCTATGAAGACATGATTGATATAATCCAAGCAACAGTGCAGCAAAATTTTGACACCGAGACAGACTTGCTATATGATGAAGTTCTCCAACACTCATCACTGTGTAAAACATACTCCACTTTTTATGAATATAGATGTGAGGCATTAAACATAGTTCACAAGTACATTCTACCTAGCAAAATAGGACACATTAACCCTCTTATCATATACGGAGGACCATGCACAGGGAAGACTCTCTTATTAGCCGAAGTGGCAAAGAAGGTAAATAAATACGTAATATGATGATGTTAGGAGCATTAGTGTGTAAGGGCTGACTTAGTTTTCATTCTTCCTTTTGTCAACAGATCTGATATCAGCCCTCAATATATAAAATAAAAGTAATAAAAAGTATATTTTGCATATTATTGAACACATATTCAGAAAAATATTTACCTTTCAATAATAACATGTCTGTATCATGTACTTAGTCAAAACAAAAATACTTTATCAGAGCTCTTAAAAACCTAAGAAGAATCAACATACTTTTTTAAGAACAACATATATTTTAGAAGGATATCTTTCCCTCTTGTTCTACTGAGGTTTTATTAATTTGGAATCATCTAAACATCATATGCTGGTTTTAGTCTTCTTCACAAGTACAACATGTCTTTCCAAGCCATGCCATCTTATGTTCTCATCAGAAGCTACTCCATAATTAGTCTGATACACTTACTACAAATCTACCTATAATAACCTGCAAAAATACCTGTAGTCATTTATCTGACTGTTTAAGTGATCGAGCTGAGTACTACAGGGAGATAAGTGAAACACTTTGTGCAAGGCAGGATCATATGCAGAAAAAGACTAAACTGGCATTTCTAAGCCTAATTCTCCAGCCAGGAGTCACAAGTTTGAGTTCCCTGCAGGGTGCTCAGAGAATTTAGCACAGTGTGCTGTGAAATAGCCATATCAGCCAGAAGGAAATGGGAGAAGGGAACAATAAAGTTTAAAATCCCATGTCTTTCCCAAATGTGACTTCCTATAGATTCACATTTGTTGTGTATATGAAATTGGGATTTGCAACTCAAGATCTCATTTCTAATCTGAGTACATAAATTAATCTAGAGAATCTGGTTATGCTTTTCTTTCAAAATATTCTGTAATTACTTAAAGTGAGGTGAAAAGACTTAGCAAGTAAGAGAACTGGTGTGTTAGCCTGCACAGACTGAGAGGATTTAAAGCCACATTCCTCACTTTCTTAGAGTATGCTAACCAAAAACCAGCAAGAGATAGATACCTTTTACTCCTTGTGGCAGTGTGTAAGAGCAAAAGTCACAGGCACACCAAGACAGAGTGTACTTCTGTGGTCCAGGAATTAAGGTAACTTGCTAATAAAGGGCAGTCTATAGTCTGATCCCTGTCCTCCAAAACCATCAGCGCTTACATTTATACTCAGATGGGAATCAACGTTAAACAAGTTTAGGTGGCAAGCTGATCTGCCTGGCCGAGGATGACATTGCTTAGTGTCTAAGGAGTTTATTAATAAGAGAAACTACTTACTGACTCTCAGAAGTGAGACAGATTCTGCAAAGAGTACCCTGGGATTTATGTACTGCATTCTACTCATGTCCCCTTAGACATAAGCCTTTTTGAGGATATGGGTCTTAATGTTTTGGGATATTACCTCTGCTAAACAAAGATGACATATGATGTGAATTTCATTCCATGCACATAAATCAAACCAGCCTTGAACTCTGCTAATGAAAGCATTTCCATTCAATCAGTAACATTTTAAAATGTTTATTTTTATATAGACAATCACTATTTATAAACTCTCTTACTGTTCTTCATTTAGATATTAACTAAATTATGCTCTATATTCTAGTCCTATTCCTGGTTGCAAGAAGAGATGGGACCAGATTCTGACCCCGTGGTAGTTATAAGGTTTTTGGGATCCACAGAAACAAGTACAGATCTGAAGAATATACTTCAAAGCATTTGTGAACAATTAGCAGTCAACTATCGTTGCCTCGTACAAAGTTACCCAAAAAAGATTCATGACCTTCGGGACCTGTTTATCAATCTCTTGAATGAGTCTTCATTCCACAGGCCACTGGTGATAATATTCGATGCCCTAGAACAGCTAACAGATAGTGATGATGGTAGGAAGCTCTGGTGGCTTCCCGTTCACCTTCCCCGTTCAGTACGGATAATTTTGTCAACACTGCCAAACAAGCATGGGATCCTGCAAAAACTGAGGTGCCTTATTCATGAGGAAGACAACTACATTGAATTGACTGCAAGGGACAGAAAGATGTGTAGCCAAGTACTGAAACATCAGCTTCTGCGAGTTAAAAGAAAAGTAACATCAGGGCAGCAAATCTATGTCAATGAAGCATTCTCCAAGTGCACACTGCCTATGTTTGTGAACTTAACCTTCAGAGAAGTCAGGAACTGGAGATCTCACAAAGATGTGGATGAGTCCTCGCTCTGTGTCACTGTCCATGAAAGCATAGAGCAGTTGTTTTGGTCACTGGAAAACAAGTGTGGATCAAGACTATTATCAAGAGCACTTGGCTACATCACTATGTCCAAATCTGGCCTGAGTGAAATGGAACTTGAAGATATTTTAGCCCTTGACAACAGTGTTATGTACGAACTAGGTGAGAGCGTCAGAGAAAGTAACCCACTGAGAATTCCATATATATACATTGCAAGGCTTAAGGAAGGTTTACAGGGGTACTTGATAGAGCGACAGGTGAAAAATGTAACACTGCTTCTTTGGGCAAATAGGCACTTGCAACTAATTGCCCAGAAACTGTACCTGCACAATGAAGAAGATTTACATGAAATGCACACAGTCATGGCAGAGTATTTCCTTGGTGTTTGGTCAGGTGGACGAAGAAAACCTTTTTACAGCAGTGACCAGTATCTGAATGGTTGTCCTGGCCATGGCAACAGAGGCCTGAACGAGGATGAAAAGCACTGCATGGATCAGACTGCTTTTGACAGGCAGGCACCTGATCAGCCATGGGTTTTTCAGTGTAATCCATTAGAGCCTGATATCTTTTTTATCAATCACAGAAAAATGACAGAGCTTATTCATCACTTGACAAGATGTGGAAGAACAGATGACCTTCTGTATGGAGTCATTATGAACTTCAGCTGGCTGTACACCATGATTAGAATAGGGCAGTTTGATAAAGCACTCTCTGACATAGAACTGGCTTACACCTACTCACAAGAAAAGGAGCTGAAGTTTCTGGCCAGTACCCTCCGCAGCATAAAGTTCAAAGTAGTAAAATACCCAGGTTCACTCTCCGCTGAATTGCAGCAGAGGCTTCTCCCAGTAGTAAGTTCATTGCCCAAACTCAGACATCTCCTCTTAGAATGTGACAAGGATGGACCCAAGTACTGCTCTATCGTCCCTTTGCATTCCTCCATGGATGTGACGTACAGCCCCGAGCGCCTGCCACTGTCATCCAGCTGCATGCACGTCGCTGAGATTTTGCCTACTTTTAATCCCAGCACAATTATTGCTGCTTTAGAAAATGGCTCCATCAGCACTTGGGATGTAGAGACCCGCCAGTTACTAAGGCAGATTACAACAGCTCCATCGGTTATTTTAGGGATGAAGCTTACTAGTGATGAAAAGTATCTTGTAGTGGCTACAACAAAAAACACTCTTTTGATATATGATAACATAAATTCCTGTCTTCTGTCTGAGGTGGAAATTAAGGGGTCAAAACATTGTGGAATTGGGGGGGGCTCCAGTTTTATAAATGGATTTACATTATCAGTCAACCATACGCTTGCTTGGCTGGAGGCCAGCAAAGACGTTACTGTAATAGATCTGCTTTACGGTTGGCCTCTCTATCACTTCCACTGCTGGTATGAAGTGACCTGTGTGCAGTGTTCCCCAGATGGAGTTTACGCATTCTGCGGGCAGTATTTGAACACCACAACCATTTTTCACTTGGGCAGCGGAGAGAAGCTGGCCACCGTGACCTCTGAATTTTCTAGTGGATTTGTGAAATTCCTTCTCATTCTGGACACAGCCCAAGAAATGGTGATGGTGGACAACGAGGGTAGCCTCTCTGTTTGGAATACGGAGGAAATTGCAAATCCCCAGCTTACAGATGACTTTGACTGCAGAAGAGAAGACAGTGAAGTTGTCAGCATAGAGCTTTCTGAAGACCAAAGTGCAATTTTAATTTGTAAGGCTCTCAGCATTGAGCTTCTTGACACTCATGTGTGGAAGGTGGCTGAAAAGTTTAGAGCTAAACACAATGAGCGCTTTATATCTGCTGTGTTGTCCAAAAATGGCAACTGTATAATTGCTTCAATGGAAAATACCTCAGCCATTTTTGTTTGGAGAAGAGATACAGGACAGTGTATGGCAAGCTTACAGGAAATCTCAGGAACTATAGTCAGGCTAATTAAATCAAATCATCATAACATGCTGCTATCCTTGTCCACCAGTGGTGTCCTTTCTATTTGGGATATAGACATCATAACTGCTATGTCCAATATTGACAAGTCTGGCAAGCCTATCCAAAGACTGGTGTTGCCAACCAGAGGTGAATTAATATACACATTGGATGGATCAGATTCTGTCCATAAGTGGAACTTCAGCACTGGATTTATTGAAGCCGTGTTCAAGCACGAAGGTATTGTTGAAAACTGTGTGCTGACCTCTTCTGGAGAGATAATGGTTACATCAGATGATAAATGCAGTCAGTATGTATGGCACACTGTTAGTGGCGAAAATATCTTTCGCATTAATGGACAAAAAATCTCAGAGCTAATGATTACTCATAATGATCAATTTGTAGTCTCTCTCTGCGAGCAAAACGCATCCAGAGTTTGGCGACTGGCTACAGGACATAGGGTTTGCAATATTTTAGTTGCCTTACAGAATGCATTTATAACAACTGCAAATACTTTCGTAGTCGGAATGGCAAAGAATAAAGTGTTGGCAGTGAGTCTCTGGACAGGAAGTATAACCAAGAAGTTCTGCTGTGATGATGGTGCAAGCATTGTGGATATTAAGCTGATACCAGACTGCCCAGATATTATAGTATTTATAACCTCTACTGAAACTGTGAACATCTGGAGCCTAACAGAGGAAGTCATCTGCAGACGCGTACAATTGCCTACCAATTTCTTAAAAAAATTAGAAGACTTTGAAATATCCCCAAATGGGAAGCTAGGAATTATAACCCGTGGTGATGAGAACATCAATGTGCTTGATTTATACAGTGGAAAACTTCGTGTTGTTCACGCTCCAGGTGTCATCTGGCGGCAGAGGCTGTCTCGGGATGGCCGCTATCTTGTGTACATCTGTTTTCGCAGTGAAGAAGATGATGATAATGGTGCAGTCTCTAGTTTAATAGTCATGAGGCTAGCGGATGGCAAAAACATCGGTGCCTGTTCTCTTTATAAAACTCCCACTTTTCTTGCACTCTCACAGAGACATTTAAATATTATTATTGGATTTGATGACGGAAGTATAGGTACTTACACTGTAGTGGATCGAGTTGACGCTGCACTGAAAATCAAAATTGCTACTTCAAACAGCCGTCAGATTTTCAACAACACAACACAAGTGATTAGGCCAAAATGTCACAATTATAGCTTCAAAGCGACTGCAGACTGCATTTGGAGGGAATCAACAGAAGTATTTGCAAGGGATAGCCCCATTACAGTTACAGAAACTGAGGTGAGTGAAGCAACACCAACCAAAAAACACAACTATTGCTATGAGAAAGTGTGCTCAGCCATAGATTGCAGAGGACACAGTTTTGCTGCTGACAACTGAGTAACCGTCTGGACTAGCTTATGTGAATAATAGTATACGTGCATAGATTTGTCTTCTGAATTCACGTAAAAATCAGTGCATTTCTTGGAAGACAGACAGAACAGCAGAGGGCAGACCAGCTGTTTACTCCTCAACAAATATTCTTACATGTATGTGAACAAGGAAAGCAAACATAAAGCAAATGGGCTGCAGGGTTTTTTTAAATTTCGGAATACAAGGTTCAGTCCAGGATTTCACCAGGGCCTTGTTTAAAAATATCTAGCAATATTATCAAAATTGTTCTGCTCTTTCAGAAGTTAGGTGATCTTATCTGGGATCGACAAACTGTTTTAACTAAAACTAAAGCTCCACATGATCAGTGAGAAGAGGCAGACCACTATTTTATATACCAAGCCACCTAGATGGGTCTATAGCTAAACAGCCGAATTTATACTCACTTGCAAAAATGTGTTTTTCTGCTTGATGGTGCAATGACAAGATGTCACCTGCCAACCTGGAACACTTGATACATTCCATCATCATTTTAAAAATATCTACTTTTTTTTTTTTTAATTGGGATTAATTTTTGGGTTGAAAAGGGTAGGTGCCAATCAGCTGCAAACATGTCTACATGTAAGCTGATAAGTATTTGTTCACCTCAATAAACGGACTGAAAGTTGAGGTTTTCTAACTGCATGCAGGGATTTCAGGTTTCTGTATTGTGATAAAAATGATAAAAACCTAGGTCATAGAAGAAATATGGGATTTGGGGTTTTATTTTTGGTTTGGGGAATCCTTTTGTCTTCACAGTGTGTATTAGTACAGGTCATAATGAAAAATTTTCAAAGAGAAAGGGCATAACATGAACAGAAACATATTAATTTCTTTATGTTCACAGGTTGCTATCTTTTTCATTGTAAGGAAGTCTAAAGTATTTCCTATGTCCCTAAAGTTATCTTAGTAGAAAGTTTTCAGACACGCCATGTATTAATCTTGATAACATTTGCCTTACTATCATTTCTGTTCTTTCCCATGATAAATACAGATCAGATGACCAAACACTCTGGGACTGCTTGTATATGTGCTGAAATACTCCACTAAATGTAAAGGCTGTCCAAAGGTTCTTTACTGCTCCACTTTGCAATGGGTTTTTCTTACTTCCACATACTTACAAGCTTCACTTTCTGCTTTAGAACTGTTCTGAGCCTTTTGTACAGTTTCACCAGTTTCAAGGCAGAAACTATGAAATAATGTCAAATGCTTTAAAAAAAAATTACATTTTGCCCAAGTGAAAAAAAATACTGGACAACATCTGAAAGGATAAGAAGATTTTTCCCTCCTTACGTATCTTGAAGTTGGTACACCTGTGGAATTTTTTTCAAATTATTTAAATAAAACAATTTTATTTTTAAAATCAGAACTTCATGACACAAATTTCCAAGAAATGAATGCTAAGCTAGAACTTAATGTAGTGTGTGAATGTTCAATGTACAAGCCAATATAGTATATTAAGTGACTTGAATGATTTTTCCTAACTTGTTTGCAACTAATAGATCATATTGAATGTTTTTATGTAAACTTTGTATTGTTGGGAAAACCTACCCAATCAGAGATTTATATTTTCATAAATGTCAAATTTAGTTAAATTTTGTTACGGAGTTGTTAAATTAGAAATCTATTGCAGTCTTCAAACAATATACAGTCTTGTGTATGCATTGTTTGTACTAATAAACTAAGGAAACAGACTTGTGTGTGTCCCTTTATTTTAGGGAAATTTCACTCTGGCACAGGGACAGAAGGCATTTGCAGCTCCTGTTAGCCTGCATTTAAATAATTTTTAAGGGCTACATTTGTAAGGAAAAATTCCAGTATTTTTCCGACTTCGCTTAACTAAATCCAGCATTCAAAAAGACAATTAAATTCACCCAAAAAATCCATGCTTAGATGCTGCTTGTGACTAGATTGCATACTGCCAGTGTGCAAGTCAACAGACACGAAGGCGTGTGTAACCTACCCAGCAGAAAGCTCAAAAAAAAGAGGAGCACCTGAAATCCCACTCCCCTTCAAAGCTTTGGAGCTAGGGGAAGGGGCGGTGGGATCCACAGCTCCCAGGTTCCTGTCCTGAAGGTAAGAAACCTCCACCTTCTTTCAAACACTGGGCATGACTCATGCATTTCAGCCTTGACCTCCTTGTGCATAACTTGCATAATGTTGGAAAGTTAGTTTCTTCATTATCTTGAAGGAATAAAAATACATCTCCTGTCTCCCAAGAAGTGGCTAACTTTGGGTAGTAAAGGAGTATAACACCGAAACAAAGCAAAACACTGAAATGGAGAAATGTTCTTCCTTTTTTGGGAAGCACTGCCAGAAGGCAGGTGGTCCCAGCTCAGCTGAGTGGCTTATCAATACAGTACCCAGACTTGCTGCTCTTGTTTTCTGGCTCAATGAACTTTGTGGTCTTCTGCACAGCAGCATGGCTCCTTGGGGCAGGAGACAGTCCTCAGCAAAACTTTTGGCCTGAAACTGAGAGCAGTCTTCCCTTCATCTCAGGTCAAAGAGGGAACTGATTTTAGGCTGTGTCTAGTTGGTCAAAGCAATAAGGTGGCACATGAAAGCAGTGATGCTGTATATAAAAAGGCATGGGTGATCTTGTCCAGCTTTAAACTTTAGTCTTTTATGTTCTAACCAAGGACAGCAAGAATGGGGCAGGACTACTACTTCTTAATTGTGAAACAATGAGAAAGACAAACATGAACATGATTCCTAATCCACTTAAACCCTTCAGCCAAGCATTGGGTTCCTAATCTCATTGAATGATGCTGAATAATTCCTGTCCCTCCTCGTAATTTATCTTTGCATTAATGGATAAACTATCTCATTGAGTTTTCCAACTTTCTGAATCTGTTCCTCAAGGGTCAGAGTCCTCACACTGAGCCTAAGCAGCAGACACAGGTTTCTGAATGGCATTAGGCTGCTCAGTGTCCAAATGCTTACTACCACACGAGTGAGCACTCCATAGCCCCTCACAAATTTGTCCCCAGGTACATTTATGCAGTGGTACAGGGACAAAGTACTTTCTCTAATAATGACCCATCCAAATGCCAAGTGCTGTTCTATCCCTATACAGGAGTAGAGCAATTTACTTTCTTTTAAGGAGCACTATTTGCATATCTAGAACAAAGCTTTCATTTATTCTTTATCTAAAGTGCATCAATAAACAGGCTCAGATGGGGTCCGTATTTTCTGGCACAGAAGATTCTAGGAATAGGTTGTAGCAGCAAGAAAGCTTTAGAGGGGAATTAGCCGGAAATTCCTTGGCAGACAAAGGTAAGCCGGAGGTCAGCTAGAAAAAACATTTTTATCAGTCATTTCCTTTGCACCACAGCTGGGGAATGCACAGCCCATGACTTCAATTCATACAGTCTGTGGCCATTTGACTTCTTTCACATTATTATGAGATCAGATCAAAGTGTGAGTTAACATGTAGCCTGGAAAAGGCATTCAGGTTTCTGTGGTTCCCCAGCCCCAACTTCTCCATGCTGCATACTCCTGCCCTGTACATAAACCTGTGGAAACAGAAGTTTTAGCCATCTAGTAAAGGGAATTCAAAGCAAAAATCCATTGCTAAAATGCTGTTCATATGCAGGAGGGACTACTTCAGCCACATATCAGCTTAAAATCCTGAGATTTTGCCCTGTGTCAAAAACTACTTCTGTGTATTTGTATGATACATCATAAAATGGGTCCTTTGGGTCATAACCATTAGGCTATTAGCAACAATCTGCATTGTTTTGTTGATTAAGGATTTAAAAATACCTCCTTTAACGTAAATATTAAGACTATAAAGGATGTAATTCTGAAATCTGTTGTTATTTCTTCTAATTATAAAACCAAAGACATCTTACTTTTTCACACACTGTTTTTTATGTAACCATAAAATTAATTGCATAATCATTCAAATGTGGAGTAGGGCCTTTGGATAGTTTTTATTATCAAAGATTTGTTATTAAGAATCATTATCAAGCATTTATGCTACAAATATGACCTACTTCAAAGTTCTTGTACCCTGTTAAGGATTTTACTCATTATTTCCTCCTGGTACACCACTCAGGGAAAGTAATGAGCTACTGTTTTTTTCCTGTGGCTCACCTTTCCAGCCTGGTCACTGAACACCATTCCTTGCAATTTGGAGGTAGTCTCCAGATCTATACGAAGTGAAGTGATGCTCTCAGTGTGGGTCTAAATCATAGTCTCAATCCTCAGTTTCAACAGGGAGGTCAAAGGCTGAAGGAACAGTCATCATGATCTTTCCCAGGGTGAAATAAAGCATTTCTCCAGAAGGGGCAGTTTGCACCACCATCCTTCTGTGAAAAAGGGATTTTTTACATAGTGCTAAGTTCACTTGAAAACACAGGCCAATAGCCAGAAGAGTGTGAGGGAACATTCTTCCAAGATGCCAAGTCCAGCAGAACATGCTCTTAAAATCACAAGTGGTTCCCAAGGTGGCTGTTAAAATCTGCCCCTAGCAAGCTCTTCTCCCTGCCTCTGCTGCCCCATCATCCCAGGCCCACACTGCTCCTGCTTGCCAGGGTGGGTGATGCTCCTATCCCAATTCAGCAAAGCCCCTGACATGTTCCCAGCCATGGTACACTCTCTACCTGCAGCGCCTGCCCTTTTAACAGCACACCAGTCCCCTCTGCAGCATCGGCAGGGAATAAATGAAAGCAGATTTAAGGCACGTTCACATTCCCACTGTCACAGCTTTCAGCACACCATACTGCCCTACCAGCACGTCTTACTTTCACACAGCTTATAACAAAGATAAATTAAATCATCTCCCCACTTTTATGTCACAGCTCTGATTCCACACGCATTTTGGTGCATGTGAGAAAGCTTTTAGACTAAAATAGATCTATTCAGCATATTTAAAGTGAAATACACACACTTGCAAGGTGAGAGATGAAGCAAAAATCCAGACATGCTGTAGCACAGATGAAAACAGGACATCCCAAAAGCAACAGAACAGCTTGTTGCCATTTGTCTTCATTATTCCGTTGCCTGTTAGTAAATTGCCTGACACTTCCCGCTGTACGATCATGTTGATAGTATCTGCAGGCACGAAGTTAAGCTTTCAGGCTGTAAGTTTTCAAGGCAGACTTCTATCTCAGCAGGGACATTCTCCAGAAAACCTTGGCCAAAACAGTCAACTAAGGTACAAGGAGATTAGAGGAAAAAGGATTTCTACAGGCTGAATATCTCAACTACTTTTTCTTTGAAAAAAATGTTGTCACACACCTAGTTTTGAACAAGGACTATGGATTGTTGAGACAAGTGATCATTTCATGCAGGACATGTCTGTGAAAACCTGACCAAACTACCAGCCTGAGAAGTCCCAGCACACTGGGACTGCAGGTTTTGGGGCAGAACTTCTCTACTATGGCAGAAACACTGGGCACGGGTTCAAGGAACTACAAGAATTAACAGTGTCTGGAATGCCAAAAATATGGTAGCCCTGGAAAGGGTCTGGTGAGGAGGCCGAGTGTCAGGAGAAAGAGGGAAGCAGTCTCCCGGGAGTGGCTTTCAGTGGCCTCCTGGCCTACAGCACAGCTTTTTGACTGGGACATTTCTCACCCAATTAGCCCAACTCATTAGCCCAACCGCCATGAGGGTAATGGCAAAATACCTCCAGAGACAAAGGTGGCCCGCGGGGGCTGACCCTGGCTTGGCAGGGCTGTAAGCCAGGCAGGCAGCACAGGCTGAGCACAGGGCTGCACACAGCATCACGCCCCACCTGCAGCAGGGGGCCCTCGCTGTTTGCATCTCCCACCTTCCTCGGCCCCTCTAACAACCTGGGGATATCAGCACAACAATTCTTTACTTACTGAACAGGCTTTGGGAGAGTTTGGTGAAGGTTTTGTAGTAAGATATTTCCCGGCTCTTGAAGTCCATTTTCAAGTCACATTAAAAGCTTGCAGGAATAAAATAAAAAAAAAAAAAGGAAAATCTGTCAAATTGCTGTTTCAGAGCTTTGCATTTCACTGGCTCACAGATTGCACACGATACTTGGCCTTTATGTTATGACAGCTCTCTGCTTAAAATAAGCATACACAAAGCAGCTTTTATTAATTTGTTTGCTGGCACCCGAAGTTGCAGCTTGGGACCCGGCTGCACCCAGCCCACTGCTGAAAGGAGTTTGCCAGGCTCAGCTCTAGCTCACTGCAGCACTTACCAGGGGAAGCAAAACAGGGCAAAGACAGCCCACTGCTGAGGTGGGATTTTAGGAAGATACTTTGCATAAGAAAGGCAAGCAGGACTCCAGCACACCCCTCATGCAGGGAAGATAAGGATGCAACGCCTGCCAGGCAGGGAGGCAACCTTAAATCCACCACTGTTTAGGGTGAGAACCGCACACCTACCGTACAGCCCTGAACCTCATATAACTGCTTCCATGGGGCTTAACAGCACAAACAAACAAACAAACAGAGGATTTAGTAGAACACTTCCAAAGCACTGCGGAGTAGGCTCTGTGAGGCTGCTTGGGGTGCCCTGCCCATGACACATGCAGTTAGATGATGCAATGATGCAATGCCAGTGCCAGTTCTGCCTGGGATCTTTTTTTTTTACAGTTTCCAGGTACAATAATATACATTAAAGATTACTTCTGGGAAACACCGGATCCAGGTGCTTGCAGATCCTTCTGCACAGGGAACACTCTCCTAACTGGATTGTGGCAGCAGAACATCTTTCATGCCACTTTTGGAAACACCACACCCAAACCAAAATGATTCCAGGAAAATCAGCAACTTTCACAGGTAAATGTGATGCGGTGCCTGCAAATCTACCTTAGAGTGGAGTTCCCCTTGTAGAACATCACCCAAAACACCAGGCATTAAATGTCACTGCTGGGCAAAACCTGACAGAGGAACTTTCTGCAAAATCCCTCCAGCGCTGCTTGTCACTTGGGGAGATTTAAATTTAAGAATATGCAAATAACAGCAACAATACACTGACGGGCTCAGACTTTGTTGTGGTCACTGTAAGAGACTGTCCCAGAGTAAAAGGAATTTTTTGGCACGTGTTCTTCCTCTTCTCCTTTTTCTAAGCCTGACCAGGAAACAGTGAGCTCTATCAATTTTTTATCCAGCTTGCAGGTAAAGGGTTACAGATTCTAGGAAGTATTAAATGCAAACTTTAAAGGATTTTATTTTCATCTACAGTCACATGATGCCTTAATACCCAATGACACTAACTACAGTGTCTCATTAAGAGGTCATGCAAACTCCCAAGCTAAACAAGGCATTCTTACATATTTAACATTCAAATGCAGAAGCCAAAGCTAAGCCATGGGAGATTGCAATCAGAAAAAAGCTACACTTCCTGATCCGCACAAAAGCTACAGGTAGGAAAAGTTTTCCTTCCTTTAAACTTGTAACATTGTGCTTTAAGAGAAAGTGATTAGAGGGAGTATTTTGCACTCTCTTTCTTTTTTAACTTTCAAAATAGTCTAATACTTTTATCCTGAAAATATCTGATCTCACTTGTTCCACCTGTTGCAGAGCCAGTATTGTTTTTATACTTAGAAACACGGTTGTCTCAGCAGAAATCCAAACAAAATTATTTTTTAAGACAAATCTATTTCAAAAGTAGTATTTTAAAAGATTTCTTAGTTATCGAAATGTTTGTGTTAGAGTATGTGGGGCAAACAGGGAGTTAATGTGTCTTTCATGTCTGAAACTAAGGGATTTAGAACTCTTCTGACTTTATTTATACCATGAATTACACATCTACTCAGTCACTTCAATCAAAGTATATTTTAATGGATGTGGCTTCCTCACTGAACTTACACAATTTCTGATTTCCCCTTCTAGAATTTGGTGCATTTTTTAAAAAAAAATCTTACAAAAGCAAATGAAAGGCAGGTGGGGAGTATTACAGTGTTCCATAACAGGAGAAAAAATGACAAAATAGGGAGTAAGAGGAAAGTCAGTTAAAACCCAGTTAACTGAGAATTTAAATTACATTAAAGCGTATCCCTTTTCACATGAATTGATAAAGTTTCACTGATAATTGCAGGAGTTCATTTTTTCACTTGTGCTGAAGGATTTTTCCAGGGTACAGCATTAGCACTTTTATCACTAAGATCTTTTTCTCATCACAATTTTTCTTTAAACTGTAATTGTTTTCAGACAGTGTTCTAAATGCTCATTGCTATAATCCCTTAACAGGAATTTAGTTAGAGACTACATTCTATAGAGTTACAGAATCTGTATTTACTAAAAGATCTCCAGTGCATCATAAGATTTCCACCCCCTGGAGATTGCCACTGCACAAATGCAGCCAGTGGTGTTTATTGGTTTACTCCTACAGCAGTTGGGTGATGATTGCAAGCAATGTATTTTTTTCCTCAGTTTATTCTATAAAGCCCATCTCTTTTTCTTCTTCCCACATAATGCTAGGGGATACAAAAGAAGTTGAGAATAACAATACCTACAGCAACTTGCTTTAGACAAGCTCTCAACTTTCTTTGCAAAACAGGGGGTTTGTCAATAACAGTACTTAAAATAAATTTAAAAAAATTTGAGCCCAAACAAGTCTACCAGTAGTGCTTCAAAAATTAATATTGTCATTCAGTTTCAGGATGCCCATCTCAAAACATAGTAGGTTTAATGCTGAGGAGGGCTGAGAACCTAGTATGGCCTAGTATGTTCAGCCTGAGACATCAAAAATCTTTTTAGCAAACTAATTGTACTCGGAACCTCCAGGCAGAGCTGCTCACAACTGCGCTGGAGGGAATGTAACAAGAAGCCACTACACTGTAAAGGAACTGTTCCAAATATACTACAACTGACCTCTGAACTTAAATTACTTACAAAGTCTATTAGAAACTCTTGCAGGTAGGGGGCTTATTTGCTAAGCTAAATTTAAATCCTAGGGGAGTCAGGGGAACGTACCAGCTCCCAAATAAACAGCCACCCTGTTACGCAGGCTTTGACTGAGCATTGCACCTGGCACGCCTGGAGCAGCCTGCCCTGGCCAGTCTCTCTCCAGAAGTGTTTGTACAAATTAGGTGTGTCACAGTGAACCAGCACTTGGGAGCTCAGCAGTTACATCTGTTGAATGTTAATTACGCAAAGTGTCTTTGTAGGATGGAAGGTAGAATGAACACTGAAGTTACGTTTGTGACCAGATAGACAGACTGGGCATTGAATAAGAGGGAGCAGTAACTCCTTCTCTAAAGAAAGGAATACAAATGAGGCATCAGCTGTTTAGCACTCTAGTAGTTCAGATGTTTTTATACCCATGATTTTACACTTATTACATGAATTTGTACTGCTCTAATTATTACTTTTTTTTCCTGATGAAATAAACCAACCTATTCTCTTGCTTTGTCACATAGATTCAAATGTAGTGTTGTTTCATGGGCGGGACACACAAATCAAATACTTCCTGCTCATAAACAAGGAAAGAGAGAGGTTCTTGGAAACCAAGTTTACTGGAAACCTAAGAGAGATCTTTTTCACTTGGATTTCAGGGGAAGTCAAGCAAATATAAAAAAAACCCCACTACCAGGAATTTGGAATAGTTTCCTCTTTACCCCAAAATCAGAGCTAAGCCAAGCATTGGTCAAAAGCCAATCCAGAACTTCCAAAAGGCTTGTAAATCTCAGGAAACTCATGCCAGATTTAAGGATAATACTGAAAATCATCAGCCTGATGATTTTTGTGCAGCTCTAGGTCAGTGGGAAACAGAACAAAACCTGCAAGTGAACGTAACTGTCGCTTCCTTGGAAAGCTCAGTTGGAAGTGGTCACAAGGTAAACATTTGTGAGTGCTGAGGCCCTTCTCTAACCACACTGCTGTTTGTATCTGATCTCTAGGTAACACTTCCTTAAAATAAGTATTTGCTCTCAGGCTTTATGGAATGAAAGCCAAGGAAAGCCTTTCTTCACGTCCTTCAGGAAGGGATGGTGTCTTGCTATGTTTGCACAGTATCTAGTTAAACATGGCCTCAGCATTGTCTACATCTTCCACTGATAGCATTTCACAAAAGACTTGGGGCGGGGGGGACTCAACAGGCACAACCCACTGAATCATGTTGGAATGCAGGCAGGTAACAAATATTTGTTTGGAACTTCTAATTCATCCTTCAGACCCTGTTTATCAGAGATCTGTCAGCAGAGAATGCCCATGATTTCCACACAACAGGGTTGTCATGGGGAGGGCACAGCTAATGCAGAGTGGGAGGCCAAATCCCTGTTTCTTAACCAGAAGCACCTCATTTAGCCAGCAACTGATGGGACTAGAGAACCTGCTAACAGCTAAACTGCACGCCCAAGCAATGACGTATTGAAATTGTTGATTTTTGCTGAGCTACAGAAGAGTGTTGGCAAGCAGGATGCATTGCTAAGGAGAATAGGTATAAAGCATGATGTAGTTTTACTTATTAAAAGTTTTATATCAATGGACAAAATAAATTTGTTTCGGTAGAAAAGTCAAAAGGGATTATTGGAAAGGGGGAAAAAAAAGGCAGCGATTTTCCTGTGAACTCTCCTCCTATGTCACTTTCACTTAGACATATGGAAGAACTTTAAAATTTTATTAAGAGCTGAGTACATTGTTTAGAAACGAAACATTTAATCACTTACAGCAGGAAGCAGGAATAAAAAAAAAAAAGGTCCAAGTTTTCTTTTCTGTGTGACGTTTTTCTGCCTGCAATTTTTACACAAGTTTATTTAACTTCCATTTTTTCACTTTAACCACAGATGTTTGCTGCAAAGCCACAGATGCTTTCTGGTTAGAAAATATTTCTGATTCAATGTTCTATTACTAATTCACATAAGTTACTTTTCCATTAGGGATAGCAAGGAGTAAACCATATCCTTGGGGCTTACTTTTTTTGGTGTTACCAACTGGGCCTGGCTCAACTTTGTATCATCTCCCAACTATATAATATAGCTGTGCATTTCTATTAAAGAGCAGTTAAATATCTGATTTTATGTAAACAAGGTCCAATGCCTTGCTATAGCAGGCAATCTGCTTTTCTGAAAGGGCTGAGTAAAAAGGACAAGAGTATCCCATGTCAAGGAGAACAAACACCCAATGACTGAAAACCATTTCGACCTGAAGCCCACACTGGGAACTTTTTGTGCAGGCTCCAGTGGGAATAGCATCAAATCCTCACACTGTCAACAGAGGCCAGGAGAAAAAGAAATAGGCTGATGCAAGCTGTGCTGGTGCTACCCAGCATGCTACTGCCAGCAGAAACGACAGCATGGCAGCAGCACAGAAGCTCTCCATAGCATATCAAAACAGACCATTTCACTTCTGCCCAGCTTCCTGTGCTCAGGACAGGTGCATCTGGATGTTAAGGTACTTTGCCCAGGTGGGTTGGCATTAATGTCCTCTTACGACACACATGGATGCAGAGTCTTTGAAGGCAGCTTTAAGGCAGGAGTAGCAGGGAGGATCCCAAATTAGCTGTATGGAGCCCCATTCCCATAGTTCCGAGGACTCCTGAGGACTCCTCGGGCTGTGGGTCTGTTCCTCTGACCACCTATCCTTCTCATTGTATTTACTGCAATGACTGCCTTTATTGACTGAGCTGGATTTACTACACTTACTTCCCCCTTCATCCTACACCCACTCTGCAATGCTGTTTTATCAGTGGTAGATTTGGGAGTGTCCAGCTTTATCTACCTTATTAAGTGCCTGAGCTTTGTGCAATGGTCTGGGATGCAGAAAGCACCACCCAAGCCCTGACACAGCTGCCCGACTGCGGGCCCCTCCTGGGCTGTGTGCTCCCTCCTAGAGCCACAGCAGTGCAGCAGCGGGGGCCCTTCCCAAGACCCACCATACCAGGGCATCTCCCAGCTCCGGGACTGCAGCCTGGAGTCAGCCCTGGGGGCTCCTTTGCCCACGGCTCCTCTTGCCCAGCTAGCAAATCCACACTGTTCCACATTACAGGCAGTTCCTTTCCCTCTAAAAAAGTGTTACCAGCTCTTACTCTTTCCTCTCTTATGGTGTGTAAGCTTGATAGTGGTCACATTTGCATGATTTTAACAATACTGATTTCCATGGAGCTATTCTCATCTACTTCTGATCTACTCGTAGTAAAAGGAGCTAAGACTCAGACAAATTCAGGCTTTTGAAGTAAACTGGCAGTCTAGTTCACTTACAACTCGATGGAAAAAAAGCAAGTACTGTCAGCTGTCAGGAACCTGAACAAAGCTTTGTCAAGGGCCCATCTGTCTCTATTTTTGGTTTGGGTGTGGCATGGAAAAAACAATATTTACCATCTCAGTAGCTGTGCCCTTTGTATATTTGTTTTCATATTCCTTCTCCCCATGTGAATTTAGCAGATGTCTCACGGCTTGATCCTAGCCCTGCATTTCTGTTGTCAGAGTACGTGTGTCTCCACTCCACATCAGTAATGAATAGGCAATGCCTGCACAGCAGAGATACAGATACAACTGCCAGGCACCGTTTCAGATACAAACATGAATAAAAATAAAAAATAACATAAGATTTCATTTGCAGTGTAAATGAAACAATAGCTACAGTCATCAGTGCTAAATGGAAGGCCTCCTGAGGTCTGAGAAGCTACAGCCATGTGCAATGTCCAATTTCTGTCCTTAACATCTCTTTTTAAATTAAAATCACTTGGGAATATTTTCCATTGTTTTGGATAAATGCACACAGATTACTAAAAGGCTCAGTGCAATTTTCCAAGTACAGTTAGCTAATTAATGACCTTCTATAAAGACATTTCCATTCACTTTACGTTTATATAGAGTAAAAACATACAGATTTGGTAATGCACAGATGATCAAAAAAACCCAAAGACAGTTTAAGAAAGCAGAGCAAAGCCAAGGACAAAGAGCTAGATGCTAGGGGAAGGACAGCTTGCAGCTTTCACAGCCAATACCAGGACCAAGGATTCATCAAATTATAGCCTTAGCTACGTCTCATTTCTCTGCCATCCTTCCATGTTAAAGCTTTACAGCGGCAAAACAGAAGTCAATGCAGCTGGAGAGAGTGAGAGAGCACCTGTTTAGCTCCGAGCACATATTGTTACCCACATTTTGTATGTGGGGAAAGGCTGGGTTTGAGAAGCAAGGGGCTAAATCAGCCCTGTGCTCTGTGCAGGACGCAGAATTTGAATCCCAGTCTCCAAAATGCTCTGAGAGCCAAATCTGCCCCTAGAGACTCACATCCTTTAAAAACCCAGCCCAGCATAAATAACTTTCTTGTCATGGGGCAACACATGAGACTGAGCAATAAATAAAGTTCTAACGCACAGGCAGCAGGTATTTGCTTTGTAATAGAGCTACCTGAGACACACCACTTTCAGCCATGGCATAAACTATTTGGAACAAGGAGTTTTGCTGGAAATGTCAGCCTATTGTTAGCATGTAGCATCAGGAGCTACTCCACTGCTGCAACACAGTCCCACAACTCAGATTAAATAGTGCAGTTTTCATTGATAATTTTGATGAATATAGCCCATTCTTCTGCACAGGATTAAAAGAAAAAAAATAAAAAAGGATTACTGGATTGGCTCAATGCTGGACAACACTAAGTCTTATAAGGCAACGAATACTTCTCTATAGCTTTCAAGTATTGTTCTACTGAGAGACTAAAAAAGCTTGCAAATACAATTGACATAAAGTAATTCAATAATACAACAGAGATGCAGCTGTATTTCACTGCTATCTCACCATTAACATATCTTAGCCACATTTGGACCTTTTTAATACAGTGGTCAATACTTTGGATCTGCCTTGTTTGCTGATGATGTCAAACTGGGAGGAGTGGCTGATATGGCAGAAGACCGTGCTGCCATTCAGCAGGACCTGGACAGGCTGGAGTGTTGAGTGGAGAGGAACCTCATGAAGTTCAACAAGGGCAAGTGTAGAGTCTTTCACCTAAAGAGAAATAACCCCTGACACCAATGCAGATTAGGGTTTGACCTGCTAGAAAGCAGCTCTAAGGAGAAGGACCTGGGAGTCCTGGTGGACAACAAGTTGACCATAAGCCAGCGACACATCCTTGTAGCCAAGAAGGCCAATGGTAACCTGGAGTGCATTAAGTGTGGCCAGCAGGTAGAGGGAGGTTATCCTCCTCACCTACCCTGCCCTGGTGAGGCCACATCTGGAGTACTATGTGCAGTTCTGGACTCCCCAGTTCAAGAAAGACAAGGAACTATTGGAGAGAGTACAGTGAAGGGCTACAAAGACGATGAGGGGACTGGAGCACCTCTGTTAAGAGGAAAGGCTGAGAGACTGGGTCTGTTTAGCATCAAGAAAAGAAGACTGAGAGGGGATCTTATCAATGCTTATAAATATCTACAGGGCAGGTGTCAGGAGGATGGGACCAGATTCTTCTCAGTGGTGCCCAGTGACAGGACAAGGGGCAACGGACACAGACTAGAACACAGGAAGTTCCATCTAAATATGAGGAAGAACTTCTTTGCCTTGAGGGTGACAGAGCACTAGAAAAGGTTGCCCAGAGAGGTTGTGAAGTCTTTTCCTCTGGGGATAGTCAAAACCCACCTGGATGCGATCCTGTGCCACCTGCTCTAGGTGAACATGCTTTTGCAGGGGGCTTGGACTAGATGGTCTCCAGAGGTCCCTTCCCACCCCTGCCATTCTGTGATTCTGTGATTCTTGTGCTGAGAAATAATTATTGTAATTGCAACATAAAAACTCTGCTCTTGTTCATGAAATAGTTGTGTCTAACCATTCCCTTAGTCTCCCATCTTCACTCAATGTCTGTGAAGGAAATTGGTTTAAAATAACCAAATGGAAATGTTTGCAGGCACTCTAAACAGCTCTAGATTAAACTATCTCTATGCTTTACACATTAATCTAAGTGCTGTATTTAAAAGAAAAGAAAAACTCCTTGAGTCAAAAAGCACACATATAATAGAAAAAGTCACATCACATAAAAGGGTCTTGATTGAGGTATTTTATCAGAATCTTCTCTTGAAGTTTTTTGAGTGTGACTTCTAGTGTTTTCTGTATTTTTCTGTTTTAAAAGGTTTGCTATTCATTTTCTTAGTACTTTGTAACTATGGCCCAAATAATCCTCTGCTTTTCTACTCTGCTGACAGTTCTTTGTGTGAAATGTTTGGGAACGATGAGGTAAAATATGCATCCTGGTATTTTCCCCACAGTTGTTACGTAGAATCAGTACCATGTAGGGGGAGTGTCTTCAGCAATGAAACTGGGGGAAAAGACCTCTCCTAAAGAGTGAAGGGAAAAAAAATGCATCAGGTGTATTAATATCTTTCAAGCTATGTCTGATCTGAGATACAGATATAACCTGATAGAGAACCTGATTTATATGGCTTATACTCTTTTAGAATGATTCCTATTTTTCGTGTACATAATTTGGTCCTTCTCAAACATCCCCATAGCTTATTGGGTCTAAGCAGCTCTACTTATGGGCTACAGGATCATCTCAAAAGTAACTGCTTGAGCCAGGCACACCATGGCCTTATCATTCACTGAAATACCGCATTCTAAACATTTGATGCCCCTACATGCTAGGCATTCATCCAAACTGTGGACCACCAGTATCTGACGTAACTAACAATATTACCATTTTACTTACAAAATAAACCAACTCAGCTCCCACAACATGTCAAATTCCTCTGCTGAGGAAAGGATCGTCTTCAGGTGTCCCAGCACAAGCCATATTACTTACCTGGATTTCATGTTGTGATCCAATTAAAAAGCAACAAGGATAAGAAATAATGATGAAAGTGATGAAATTTATTTTACCACTGTTTCCATACAGGACAACTGGGTGAGGAAAGTTAGTTTGAGGTTTGTTTGTTTTTTAAGATGAGCAAAGTCATATTTTTCTTTCAAACCTACTGACTCATCTGAACCAAGTATATTGTTCTCCAGGCTTTACATTTACTTCTCCCACTCCATTCTTCTGTATGTGTCTTAGCCATGCCCTATACCCAGCCTTCTAATTCTCAGACCTGCTAGCAGCCATGATTTTGCATAGGAGGCTGAGCTGATTATTTTCCATTCTCTGTATCATTACAGCTTGATGCAAAAACACAAATTTGCAAAAAAATAATTGTTTCATGAGACCAGTATTTGAGATGAGCCCCAGAAGCATGGATTATTACAAGTCTGTTGTTTGTACTGCTGCAACAGCTGCACTAAATGAGTATTTGTTAGGATAAAGTAAACCTGACTGAATTTCTCTAAAGTACATCTAGGACAGATAATCCAGCAGTGGTATGCTCTCTGTGCTACAGGGCTTGTATTGTTCAGTATCATGCCACAAAAGAGCCTAGACTTGTATGTTCTACTCTTGACATAAAATAAAGTTAATCGTAGACTAAGATTTCTTTGTTTGATAAACCAGGTCTTTTTCTGGCCTGTTCAATTCTACTTTATCTCACATTCCTATAGCCTGCAATATTCTTCTGCCCATGGAGCTCACTGTGCAGTGCAGTGCTAACACAGCTGAACAGCTCACCTAGATACTGGCACAAATTCTCTAACCCAAGGACTGAGTCCATCAAAAGCCACCTGTTTTCTAGGTTTGGCTTTCTCTTTCCCAATCTGTGCAAGTCTCTACTGTTATCCTGCAGGAATTGTACTTTATTTAGATTGGTTTGGTTTTCTTCATCTCCATGGCATCCCCAGAAAGCAGTATAATATTCAAAGATACCATAAAAAAAAACTCTTTTGTGCTCCAGAAGATATACAGGGTTCCCTAAATTAGGCTCTGGAAATTTTGCAAAAGAAACTACATGAGTATGTATATACCACTGCCCAGGAAAAGCCATGCTCCTGCTCCCACACAGTGGAAATGTTAACTCCATCAAGTCCTGAAGATTCTGGAGTCCTTCATCCTCAAAGCTTCTGCATCACACAGCTCTCGCAGCTCATTTGACAGAAAATTAAGCTTAATTTGGCAAAGACCCCATTCATTTATGCCAAGAAAATCCCACACAATTCAGAATTAATCAATAGCACAGAAATCCCCTCCCACCTACCACATGGAGCCCAGTCTCCAAAAACCTGCAGTGTCTCTCCAGGGTGGTATTTGAAAAAAGCCCATTTGCAGAACTAGCTTCACTCTCCTCCCATGCCACCTTCTCACATGGAAAGATCTTTTTCTACTTTCCTCCCATGGAAAAAATAACACACCCATGTGGAAAATGAAGGCTAGAACATCATAAAACTTGTAAAAGCCTGATTTGATAAAATCTTATCCTCATTCAGCAAATACACTTTTCTCCTACTAAACCACTGTATTTCTAGTCCAGCAAAAAGCAACACAAGCAAGACTTAGCACACATGTCAAGGAGCCTTTTTTAAAGGCCTGATAACAAATGTATGCCTGAAACACAGCCTGGTCTTCATCTTTCTTCTTTCTCCAGGCATTTCTTTTGCTTTCCAGGAGGCCTGAAGATCTCTTTAGAGAAGCAAAGATTGCAATTGATTGCCACAAAGTTGTCCGTGAATGGCCTTTTGAAGCCTCCAGGTGATGCCTGGGAGACTGAGGTGTTTGTTATTCACGGTGGGCAATTACCCAGCTCCCATTGTATTTCAGGGCGTTTGCTCTCAGGATTTCTTCATATAAAGAGCCTCTAGGTGCTTTGCCTCTGAGTTACCTTCAGGTTTTTGCAGTATTTCCTTGTCTGTGTTACAGCAGCATCTACAGGCACCAGAAGCAATAAAGGCCTCATTGCTCTGGCTGCCATGGAGACACCTAATAAGACATACTCTATCTAAACATTTATAGATTACTAGTTTATAGATCTACAGTTCCAGACTGGATCCAGATTTCTGGCATCTGCTTACTTTAGGCAGAATAAGGAAGCATAATCCAATATCATCTTGCTTATTAGTGAAGAAATCACCTTCCCTGATAGATAAATGCTCTGGGTTTTAATCCCTTTGGATTTAGGGAGCACTTAACTACGGGTACCTGGAATCCCAAGTGACATCAGGAGGTTATTACACAATGTGTGGTGGCCACTGCATAATATGGCTTTGACAGCAGTGGGTGTTGGTGTCTGCACTGTACATGAGGTTGGCTCAGAGCTCACTCAGAGCAGTAGGGACTCTGCAAGATCAAGGAAACACCAACTTTATGAATCTTAATCACAGAATCACAGAATNTGGATTTAGGGAGCACTTAACTACGGGTACCTGGAATCCCAAGTGACATCAGGAGGTTATTACACAATGTGTGGTGGCCACTGCATAATATGGCTTTGACAGCAGTGGGTGTTGGTGTCTGCACTGTACATGAGGTTGGCTCAGAGCTCACTCAGAGCAGTAGGGACTCTGCAAGATCAAGGAAACACCAACTTTATGAATCTTAATCACAGAATCACAGAATTCTAGGGGTTGGAAGGGACCTTGAAAGATCATCTAGTCCAACCCCCTGCCAGAGCAGGGTCACCTAGAGTACATCACACAGGAACGCATCCAGGTGGGGTTTGAATGTCTCCAGTGAAGGAGACTCCACAACCTCTCTGGGCAGCCTGTTCCAGTGCTCTGTCACTCTCACAGTAAAGAAGTTTTTCCTGATATTCACATGGAACCTACTGTGCTCCAGTTTGCATCCATTGCCGCTTGTCCTATCATCGGTTATCACTGAAAAAAGCTTTGCTCCATTGTCCTGACACTCACCCTTTACATATTTGTAAACATGGATGAGGCCAACCCTCAGTCTCCTTTTCTCCAAGCTAAAGAGACCCAGCTCCCTCAGCCTCTCCTCATAAGGGAGATGTTCCACTCCCTTAATCATCTTAGTGGCTCTGCGCTGGACTCTCTCAAGCAGTTCCATGTCCTTC
>VZRW01002364.1:45275-104601 GCA_013398125.1 Aegotheles bennettii
TGGAGAGTGGCTTAGCAATGACCTCTGCCAGCTCCCTCAGCACCCTTGGGTGCATTCCATCCGGTCCCATCGATTTATGGATGTCGAGATTGCTTAATGGATCCCTAACCCAATCCTCATCTACCAAGGCAAACTCCTCATTTATCCTTACTTCTTCTGGGGCTGTAGGGATCAGGGGCTCCTGAGGAAAGCCTGCAGGAGTAAAGACAGAGGCAAAGAAGGCACTCAGCACCTCTGCCTTCTTTATATCCTCTGTCTCTAGGGCACCCACCTCATTCATCAGTGGGACTATATTGCCTCTAGTGTTAGTTTTATTTGCTATGTATTTGAAAAAGCCCTTTCTATTATCCTTGACCTGACTTGCAAGGTTAAGTTCCAAGGAGGCCTTAGCTTTCCTAATTACCTCTCTACATCCTCTGACAACTGTCCTATATTCCTCCCAAAAGTTGCTTTGGACAATGTGACTGTCAAGTTGCCTTGCGCAGACAGATGGGTATCTGCTGTGAGCATGCTGCTGTCAAACCCAGTAACAAGACTTCGCTACACAGACTTCAAGGGGCAAAAAGTTACACATAATAGGCACTAATATCCCACACAGCTCGGTAGGACCTTTTTTTATTGTTCTGCCATGATGTGGCACTTGACCACTGCCAGAGCTAGGCCGCTCCTGCAGCTCACCCACTGCTCGGGCAACGGAGAGCACACGCAGGTAGCACCAGCAGGAAAGCCACAAACACACTGCTGGGTGTTACTCAGGCCTCTCAATCACAAAGCTGTCCTCCCCCATCGTTGCTCCACCCAAACTATGCAGCTAATTGCCGTATTAACTCTTGCTACCCGTCTCCTTCTTCTTAGGCTTTGTCTATGGAGACATCCTTTCCCTAAGCCTGAGTTTCCAAGTTTCCACACTTCTTTCATGTCTGTAAAATTTTCTACTATCTGAAAAAGTAATAAATTTATATATATATATCAGGGGAATTTCCACAATAGCTGAAGCTAGCCAAGATTCGTTTCTTTTTTACAACATTATGCACCATGTATTCCTTTCCAGAGGCAACAACAGTGCAGTTTCCACTCTCCTCTCCCCACACAGGCTGCAGCAGGGTTGGCATTTTAAGACAATGTCATGACAGCACAGGTGTTGCAAATTAAACAGCAGGCTTGTTTTGCAAAATCCCTTGTTGGTTTCTGACTATTAAATACCACCTGAATAAGGAGACTCCTTTGTTAGAGGAAGAAAGGAGGAAGTCAGCAGAGAGCTGCCTCTGTGTCCTCTCACCTCCGGGAAAAACCTCTCCCTCCCATTGCTGGGGGGCTACCAGATGCTGCACTCAGAGCCAGTGCCCAAAGGAACATCTTCAAGACCCCCTCAGCTCCAGCTGTTTTAGGACAACACAATGGCTTCAGTGGGTGTCAAGGTCTCCGGTTCACAGGCTGCCACTTTATGAGCTCAGATTAAGCTCTAGCCACAGCAGACTGGGGTTTTTTTCAGGACTTTTGTTCATTGTGAATCTTCAAATTCGCTTTTTTTCCTTTTGAATACATACAGCACAGCACAACACAAGGAATAGATGAGAAAAGGGCCATCTCTTGGCAGCAGTTCAGCATCACAGAAATTTAGTTGTGACAGGGAAGTACACCGCAAGTCACTCATATGTCACTTCTGCTGGAAGAAAGTTTTGCTACAGAGAAAATAAAAAGATAAGCTTGATATAGTTAAAGGATTTCAAGAGGTAATATGCCAGATAGCACAGTGTGAAAAAGCTTTCTTTTCTGTAAAGGACAAAAATATCTTATTCTTTCAGACCCCTTCCTCACCTCATCACAATGAGCTGTGTAGACTGAAACTTGATCAGATAGCAGAAGGGTTAGGAAAACACTGACTACATTTTTATGCAGATTTGCGAGTCCATCCTAGCTGAAATGGATTCTGATGTCTTTTTGACATGAACAAGGCAGGATTTGATAGAATCTAGAAGCTATCTGGATCTCCATCAGCAACTCAACCACTTTCCTGTTGCTTCACCATCTCATCTTACCAGCACAGTGATCCAAACCAGGAAAGTAGCTCTGTTCTTTGGAAATCAGACTGGCAGCCTGACAAGGAGCACAAAAACTAAGCCCTGCTAGCTTTTGCAGGGGTACAAGAACCTCAAAGCTCTCTAACATAGGGAAAGACCACCACAAAAATCATCCTATAAAGTTAAGGGAGAAATGGTCTTTTCATAGAGAATTTTAAAAAGAAACCACAAACAAAAATGTGTGTTTTCTCAACTGGAACAAAGTTACATTATTTTGTGGCTGCTCACCTTTATTACTACATACTATTTGAAAGAATATATACAATAACTGTGAAAGTCTGTAGATGTCAAAATGTTGGGAAGTGTATATGGTGAATCACCACAACAAAAGACAAAGAACACGGCAGTGCAAGGGACAGCACAGATCCTTACAGGGTCCAGTGTCTCCAGGTCCATACAGACATCCTTGCCAGTCAGACCTGAGAAACAACTTAAACAGTTGAGGGGAAAAAAAGGTCATTATTTGGGATAATACTCGGTTTTAGTTCCTATAGATCACTGAAGTCTTCAGTTAAAGGTGATTTGTAAAAGAAAAGCATTGTGTCAATATTGGCTTTGGGATGCATCTGGGAGGGTCCAGGATTTTAATTTTAACTCATTTTAACATTAAAAACCTAGGTTTTGTCAAAGTTGGGAAATTATCCATTGTAAGAATCAAATCACATGAGCTTGGACTGGTATCGGTCATATCTGATTACATTGCAGAAAAAGGAAATCTTTACTACAATTTAACCATCTTCAGCAGCACCAAAATTTAAGTATAGATCATTCAAGATGTGATACACAGCATTTGTTAGTGTAAAATCGAAAGGAATATTGATTAACAATTACATTTGCATTGTCTGCTTAATATCCCAGGAATACATACAGATCACGCCAGATAGTGAAGTTAAACCTACAACAGAAAAATAAATACCTGAAGTTGAGACATTCTTTACAGATGAAGTGGTCAAAGACTACAGATAGTGAGGATGTCTCTCACCATCTAAAACTATAACTTTGGTTTCAATCCTTTGGTTTCAATACACAGATTGCCAGTACATTCCACCACGTGCCAAAACACAAGGAAGCCAGTACCTCACCAGGGCACTGCCATGCTCTCTCAGCACAGGAGATGTGAGAATACAGCCTGTGTTAAATGCTGCAGTGGCACTGTTTCAGCTGCAAAACCATTGCTCAGAGCAGTCCATGGAAAAAATGATGTGTACCATACACACAGCTCTAAAAAAATGTGGTGTTGCCCTGGCATAGTTAAACTGAAGCAATTTTGTACATAAGAATGATGTGCTGATTTAAAATGGGTTTATCTTGATTAGTTTACTCTTGCTTCACAACAGTCCCTTTTCTGTAGGCAAACAAGGCTTCGGTCTTAAGTAGGTGCTTGGACTGTCAGTCTCATAGGATTAGCAATTTCAAATTAAGGAATAGGTTGTAAGAAAAAGTAATTTCATGCTTCAAAAAAACCTTTTATTTATTTCAAGGACTTGGAACCTAGAATCATCACTCCATAATCTTATCCAAATGTTGATGTCGTCAATGCATTTTAAAGCAGCTTCTAATTAAGTTAAATAAAGAAAACAGATGCTGCTGAAGAAATGCCCAGTAAGAATTTCTATTTCTAGATAAAAATGCTTTAAATGCATAACCAATTCTGCTAACTGTGGGATGTGATGCACACAGCTGAGTATATAGGTGTTCAGTGAGAGTTTTGTGCCATTTAATAAGTCACTGTGAGCAGTCAGCACAAAGATAATGATATAAATATAGAAGAGTGGGCCTATAAACCTCCACAGCTTCTAATTAAAAAAGTATATAAATTGCATAAATCATAACCAGTAGCATTTGCCCTGGGCTGCAACAGTGTTTACTTTCCTTCTAAAAAGTTTCATCCACCCAAATCAAAAAGCCCCTTTTCAGTTTTCTTAGCTCAGATGAGCATACACACGACACAAGCGTTCAGGGAACATTTTCTATACTTCAACTCTGTCAACTAATGGTGCCGTAACCCAGCCCCATTCAGGCCGTAACATTATCTTCAGAAAGTTAAATTGTATCAGTGTGAAAATCCCTCTCAGAGAGAGAAGAAATAAAAATTAGGTCAGTCTAATTGAATTGCTGTAGCTTGTCTGAAAACCACCTTTGCTACCCCCTTTGAAAGGGTGTTAGAGACAGTATTAGGGAAATGTTTTCGTTTCTAGATCTTTGTTACTGCCTGCTTTGCTCAGAGGACTCACTGCTGAGACATCCTCCTGAGCTCTCAGCTTGGCTGGAGGATAAAAACATTGCTAGCATTAAAAATAGACCTTTCAAATGGAGCAGGAGAAGCCAGCTTCAGCAGGATTTCGCGTGTCTTTTAGGCCCTTACGTGTACATTAAGGTTTATCAAAAATGCCTAAATTCGTCACCCAGAGGAGAAACCCTACTGCAGCCTGGTTTTGGTCTGTTCCATGCAGCATGCTGCCTGCACGGAACACGGGGAGAAAAGGGTAGAGCTGTTGATTGTTTTGGCAATGGGGGCTTCTGGCCTCTGGGGACAGCTTTACACCTCCTTCACAGAAGCTGAGCAACTTCAGGAAAAGCAGTAAGCCTCGTGTAAGATCAGCTACATGAATATACACCAACTATAAAATAAGGATCCATCTATTTGTTCCACTCAATATCACACTTCCTAAGCAAGAAGCAGCCTGGCTTCAGCCTCTCAACAAAAATTCATTTTCAAAAGCAGGAGAAAAGAGCAGCAGCCACTCTGACTCACTTATCTAAGTAGAGGAATATACATTACTAAAAACTAACTTCGATAGTTTAGAGCTTTCTACACGCTAACCACAGCAAGCAGAAATATATATATATGCACACTATAGAAGTGATGGGGAAACCAGCTCCTGAGCCTGCATTTGCTAGCACTGAACATTCAAAATGTCATCTGAAGCACATCTATGCCACATCTGTCCATTCTATAATTGTGTCAGTGTAATATTCACACAATTATAAACTATGATGAACAAGTCCTACTCTGAGTTGGGGCCTTAAAGGCTGCATATGTTATCCAAATACGTAAGTGAATGCTAAGCACATCAGGATTCTTTCAACCACAAATCTGCCTAATGACAATCATTCCAAATGTTGCAATAGAAGAGTCATGGTCAGCTAATTATAGCTCAGAACATTTTGCTACTATGTCTACTCAAAAAGCAGAGAAATACCACTTCTCAAAGGTACCCAATTTTTGTAGCCTTCAGCAAAATACATTTCTTACCTCTATTAGCACAATCCTTACTATTAAGCCATTTGTGTAAGTTAGTTTTTGACTGAATCTCTAATCTTCTGACTGACAGGATTATAGACATGATGGGTTTCCTCAAGGGATTTTTCTGCTTACAGAATCAGTCTGCAATCATCTCAATGTCTAAATTATAGCCCATGATCTAATGTCACCAATTTCTACATCCTCAAAAATGTGAATGGAGGGAAATCCCATTCCTACAGGAGGCTCCCCATGGCTCTTTGCTGACAGAGGAGCTTATGAGTTTATGAGAGTACATCACACTCTTCAGAAACCTTCATAAATTTTGTAGCTAAATTACATATTGCTTTATCACCACTGCCTGAAAATAGTCAGAAACTGGGAGATGACTGGGTGTCTGGGAATACCACTTATAGAGACAGGTCCTAAACAAGATAGCTGCAACCCAGAAAAAAGCTGGCAAACCTGGCTAACCCCATGGATACATTTGCATCAGTTAGTGCGTGCCACATCAGACACTTTTAATGAAAAAAGGTAGTGGAAAGAAGCAAGGCATCCACAGCACACACATCTCCCCTTCCCTTCCATCAGTAAATACATGATTTGTTGTAAGAACATGGACAACACAAGCTCCCCGGTACGTGCAAAGAAGAGAAAGATCCACGACAGAGGGGGGCTGCAGGGAGCAGGGCATCAGGGAAACAGCGTGAGGTCAGGCTTACAGCACATCCTTGGCCATGCCCAGCTCAAAGTCACCTCTTACTGTTAGGTGACACCAGGGCATTACAGCCAGGCACTGTGCGTCAGTGCTCTCCAGTACAGCACAAAAAGGCTGAAAACAAGCCTTTCCCTCAATGCATCTTGTCAGGATAAGAGCATGACAGGGAAAGGAAAAGAAGTCTGAGGATGATTTTGCCTGATTAAGATGTGCAGTGGCTTGCACTCTTAATACTCACTCTGAATCTTAAGTTCCAGATAAATATTCACTAATGCAGTCACCACAGACCTAACAATGTTGTTCTGAAATTTAGAAGCCCTAATCTTCTTAAATCCTCAGATAGAGAGTGTTTTGGGGCAGGACCTAAGCAACAACAAAAAAAAACAACAAAAAAACTAGATTTGACAGCACAACATCACAGAGTTCAGACAATCATAGGAGAGCAGGTGCCATTCTGCATCTAAAGTTTGCAGGATGCTCTCACTCCTGTAGGCAATGCAGGGAATATAAAGCAACATTCAACCATTTTTTTTCAGTGTTTTCAAGCTTATTTTTCAGTATTTTAATAAAGCACCATTGTTTTCCAATTTACTTACAGATTGACTCCACATCTCAGAAACATCCGTGCTGACCAAAAAGACTCATCCATATAGAAGAGCTCAAATAATGCTCTGAATAACAATTTCTTCTAAAAAAAGAATATTGCATTTCTCAGTTGACATTTTTCAAAATCCTCCAACTGTCTAGACGGCTAAATCCTACACTGCATTGTAAACTAAAGGGAAAGTGTAACCATCTTGTTATATAATGTAAATACCAGGGAATATTCAATCAGATCAAAAAAGGGACTAGTTCAGAATGAGGCAAACTAAATTCTTCCTCCAGCATAACTAGTCTGGGCAATGGCTACCTATAAATTTGGTACCGAGGGAAAGAATGTAATGAGGTTTCCCTAAAAACCAACAAATATATCCAGCACCACAACAGTGATCATGAAAAAATCAAATATAAGTTTTAAAAAGTTGAAAGTTTTAGGAGAATGTAAGACTTCAAACTCAGAGCTAAGCCATGCTTGATGTGATGTAGAAGTTGCATAATACCAGCTGCCTGAGAGATGCTTGCACAACTTCTTCTGAGGTATCTGGTGCTGACTACAGCACTGAACTGGGGTCTGATCCAGCCAGACAGTTTCTGTGTCTCTTTACACATAACAGCATAGAATTAAAAATACAAGAAAAATCAAACAATACAGAGATATTCCTGATGATCCATTGCAGGCACAGTTTTAAAAAGTATATATTTTTTCCTTTTCTAAAAAAAACCCCCCAAACAACAGAGTGGCAGAATAAATCTACTTGATTTTTTTTTCGTATTATAATTAAGTTCCTGATCATAGTAAACAGACAAAAACACTCTTTTTGTTTCCCCCTAGGGTTTTCTGTAGCAGCCATTATTAATGCCTTTGTTGAGCAGAACTCAGGTGGAACCAAGAAACCAGGAGCTAACCTGCTACTCCCTTGTGGCTCTGATCTGGGTGTCCAAAGAACAAGAATTTATTGCAGTCATTGGTTTGCCACCTGCCTGAGGCATTCAACTGTATCTAGCACAATGATGGTGGAAAGCATTCATGGGTAAATACACAATAACATTTGTATGTTTATGGCATCTGCGAAAGGTGTGGGTAGGGTGATCGCTCTACTGTGTGTTTCCAGAGCAAGTCAAACCCATTAATTAAATTCATGCTCTTGTCCTGCTTCAACAGGAAAAACAGAGCTGATTTATGGGCACTGACAGCTGCAGGAACCAGGAGCTGGTTTTGCTCAATCCCTCTCCTTAATTAATTTTTAAGCATCTGAGTAGGTTGATTTCTCAGATTTTGATCATACAAGAGGCTGTATGTCCTCATCTTCTACAAAGAAAGAAACAGAAGCTGCTCTACACAGAGGACTGTCTGTCAGATTGTTTCTCACTGATGGCTGAACAGTGTCTGCAGGAACTGGGTACCTGAACATCTCTGTGGCCAAGCAACTTGCAGGATTAAGCTGTAAAAGGTCCCACTCATAAGACATTTCTTAACCACTCATTATTTTGCTTGTCCTGACAACAAAAACTTTAAAATGAGAAAGTGGTACCTAAGGAAAAATGTAATCTTCTGCAACAAAAAAAAATCTCTTTTTAACAATAGACCCAGGGAAATTGCCAGAAATGCCACCTTCTAGAGGGAAGATAAATGATTCTGTATTGCCATACCACATAGTGATATATGCAAATAGCAATACACAAGCAATACACCAGTATGTTCTGTTCTTCTTCTAGGTTCTTTAAACAGGAGACAGACTGCTAGCATTTTGAGCTGAAATCTGGAGGTAGGCAATCAGAACATATTTAACACTCAAAGCTAAGAACAGGAAACTGTTACAGAAGTGGAAAATTTTGAATGCTGAACTTTCACTCTAGGCTTCTGGGAGATTTTTACTAATAAAGAACTATACAAACATAGACAGAGTATATTGACACTGCATCACCTGCCCAGCACAGCCATATGCTGCTGTTGCAGACAGTGCCAATAAAGATCAAAGCTTTCCATGCCTTAATAAGCTAAACCTGGGTGTTACGTGTTTCATACCATGCTGTAGATCTATATTGACCTCTACAGAGTAGAAGGTTGGGCCAGATGAACTCTGGAGCTTCCTTTCAATCAGTTATTTTATAATTCTCTACAACACTTCATAAACCATAGGACAAATTTATTTTGTTGTGATTCATAGTCCAGGCAGCAGAAAGCCTGCTAGGAACAAGGATACTACTATCTAAAACAGCTCAGGATCACTAGTTGCCAGGAAGAAACAGAAAGCATGGTCTATAGAAGTGGTGGAACAACCAGAACACAGAAGTCTCTCTTTCTGCCAGTGACTCACTGAAAGACAACTACAGCCAAGAACCTGTATCTAGACATGAATCAGCATGAGATAATGGACTGCAAGATCAACTAAACATCTCTATCCTAAGCCGCCTTAGCTAATGGAAAGGTGGTAATTCTCCAGAAATCTCTTGTACATATTTGAATCTACCACTTCTTACAGTTCAACACTGCTGCAGTTTGACATTTTCAATTTATGCCAAAATGAGCAAAACTCATGCTGGTGGCAACTGGAAGTTCAGCCCATGCACTCAGGAACTATCCAGTCCACAGAGCTCTTCCAGACAAGTACTGCCTATTTTCAGCTGTGAATCAAGATCTCTCCTTTTGTCAGCTTGTTTTTACAACTCAGGAAACAATCTGTGCCTTTTCAGTTACTGATCCACAAACTGGGGAAATTGGTCAGATCTCAAAGAACTGTTAAACAGTGCTCATTCAAGTATGAACTGATGCACGGTATCTCAGTTACCTGCTTATGTTCTCCATGTTGTTAGTGACAAGTTTGATATTTACCAGGAGCGTAACCACAGAATTCAAGAACTAGCATACTGAGAAATATATAAAAAGTCTTGAAAACCTTCTTGAATTCAAGAAAGATTGATAGAATAACTAACTTCAACATGATTGTATTTCCTAAATGTTTTACATAAAGAAAACTGATTATTCGTTTCTCTTCTTCCTCAATTCCCCCAGCAAACCAAGACAGATATACTTACCTACATTTTTACTACTCCTTATCCCTATAGAGCTTAAGGGGAAAATGTGCAGTTTTACAGTTGAAAAATTATTTCTTACTCCAAGCATTCATGGAAACAATTTAGGATTTTCAAATTCAGCTTTGATTCCACAAAACTCTTCCCTTTCATGACCTTGCAAAGAATCTTAAAGGCTTTGCCTCCTAGCAAAGTCAGTCACAGTTTTACCATCAACGTGCAGTGGGCCTACGTTTTATACAGTATCCCTCATATAAAATGCATCTCAACTTGCCTTGTGCAGAGAGCACATTAATACAACCATATGTAAACAATTAAACACATGGGTAGAAACACAAAGAATTGCATGGAAATCAGAGGCTTGTTCCATTGAAATTTGAACTGAGATGAAGGGTTGAACTGATCAAAAAGACCTCAAAAAAGCTATTGGACAACAGAGTTTGCAACAGAGGAAAAAGTTTGAACAATACCACAAAAGGACACATAGGGCAGGGCCAAGGCTATTAGAGAAAGGAAGAAAATTGTGAAGGAAATGCAAACCTCAGGGCATAAATCGAAACCACTGTTGATAGCTGAACATTTCCTGAAACCGTCAGGGTTTTTCCTGAAACAGCATGGAGTTCTAATACTTTTGACCAGCAAAGGAAAACAAGTAATGTCTACAACCAACGGATCTTCAGATCAGCTTGGAAGACCAAGTTATGAATTCTGGAATGAAAGAGTTAAAACCTGTATTGTTTGAGTAAAATGTATGTTAGTTCTCTCCGATCCCTTGTTGCGAGGGAGGCTCTTTCCTTATGAAAAGTGCTGGTCAACTTCACACGACACTATACAACAGAGAAACTGTGTATGGTACTTGAAAACTTCAGGGTGGGAGCTCCTAGTGAAGCTGGACGGTGCTCTGGTGGATCAGAGCAACAACTGTCCAGCCTGAGCTGAGAAAGCAGCACACATTGAGCAGAGGAGAAATACAACTTAAAAAAAACAAACAAACAAAAAACAAACAAAAAAAGGTATTCAACAACAAAAGGACTAGAAGGTAAATATAGAAATAACTGCTCAGTGTCCAAAAGGTTAATTTTGTCCAGCACAAAACTCACCCAGGGTCTGAAGCACAGCCATGATCTATGCCTAAGCAGGCTTAGGGTATTACCTTTAGATTTTGACTATGTGACTTTGAGATAACATGTTTTCCAGCAACTAAATGAAATGGAAAATGCAAATAGGAGACTGAGAGCCTAATGATTTTGTTTAAATTCCAGGTTATTTTGGAATGTGAAAACTACTTGATGCTTGGATCCATGACAACCATGTAGATACTATACACTCCTTTTAACAATCTACACCAACATGGTAAGCCATATTCCAAAGATCAGGTCTCAGGTCACTTGTAGTTTTGTCGTGCAATAAGCTGAAGTGAGTGGGTGTATCAGCTTCATGTTTCTGTCTCAAAAAGAGTAATATAAAAAGTATTAAACAACATAAGCAAGCCGGATGTGGCAACGTTCCTTGATTTACAAACACTGTTTTACACACCAGACAAGTATTAAATTTCCCAGAATATCTCAAAAGGGATGTTGCTAAGCAAAGATGATGGTAAGAAGAGTACTGAATTAAGTAGTCTGACTGTAATTTGCAGAACTAACAGCCGTGTTCCGAACTATCACTGAGCAGAGGAAAAAGCTTCAAATACAATGAAAAGGGGATATTTTTAACTGAAGTTTAAGTACGAATACAGAATGGTTTATGACTGATCCTGTCTGACACAGAGAAAATGAACTATTGGTTCAATTGAAAGCTAGCTTCTGCACATGTTCTTCTGTTAAATATCCACCATTTGAGACCCAAGTTTTTGGCACTCACTTTAACAGTATAGGCAAACAGTTTCACTAATTCATTGCTCTTCCTTTAAGAAAAAAAACCATCCTACTTTTGGGTCAAAAGTCAGTCACATGCATCGGGCAGAAGGTCACAGTGAAATCAGTTATCCCTTGACATGATATGAAAAAAAAAAAAAAAAAAAAGATGCCAAGAAAATAATACAAATGCTCTGTGTTTTCCATCCAAATGATGGAGTGGAGAAAAAATAGAATTAATTTTGAATTTAGTTGGTTATTTCTAAGTATAAAACTCTGTGCAATGCCCAAATACAAACAGGTCTTTGTATGGGGCTCCGATGCGTATCAAAATAAGGTGATCTCCCCTCTCTGTGCAGCAAGAACACTGACACAGCTGCCACTACAGCCCAAAGCTGCAAAAAAACATTGCTGTAAGCTTCTCAACTAATGCAACTTGGCTTTCAAAATCCAGTCATCAGAACCACTAGTCACTCTCTCAGTTCCTGCATTGTGGAGGGGAGATACAGACCATAAGCCTGCAGTACAAGAAGGGATATGAAGTCACCTGATCACCCCCTTGGCTTTGTGCTCATTCGCTGCTATCATACTGCATAGAACCATAGAATCATTTGGGTTGGAAGGGACCTTAAAGATCATTCAGTTCCAACTCCCCTGCCATATGCAGGGACACCGCCCACTAGACCAGGTTGCTCCAAGCCCCATCCAACCTGGCCTTGAACACTGCCAGGGAGGGGACATCATGAAAGAGCTGTGGACTGAATGTGCAGCTTCAGGCAGGATGGGACCAGGATTAAGTCCTTTAAACTGTTTTATCTTATGTTTACAGATACATGAAATCAATCTTTTTAGATGCCTGTTTTAATTTTCCTAGATGCTCGTTCCTGAAGCACTTATTTTCCTTTCTCCCCACAGGACTCTGTTCACTGTAAATAAATCACTGCAATGAATATAATGATAATATATGAATAATGAATATAATGATAATGATATATATATTCATAATAATGAATATAATGATAATGAATTATATAATATAATAATATAATGGGTAAGCTTACAATTTACCAACAGCTATGACTTCCATCAACTCTCCTTTTTTGGCATTTTCATTTTAAATTTCCAAGGAATTATAGAAACATATTTCCTAGAAGATTTAAAATAAACAAACAAAACCCAATTATAAATTAAAAGAAAACCATATAGCTGACCTAGTATTCCAAAATTTGTTAAGCAGGCAAAAGCAATTCAGAGGAGATAAGAATGCACTCTAAGGCTCAGTTAAACAGGCTACATCTTTTGCATTTGTTAAATAAAATCTGCATCCTTTCAATACATGGCAAGAGCCCATGGATTTTATTTTCATTTTAGTTTCATTGCATGCACAAATGCTTAGCCATGGCTTACACAAAATAAATAAGGACATCAAGACAGAATTACACTGTAAAATTAATTAGAGATTGGAACAAAAATTAAATGGAAGAATCTACTTGGTAATTAATAATGACAGCTAGATCAAATAAGGATAGAATTAAGGCAAAAAGAGACACAAGATGTCCCCAGTAAAAGGTTGCATAAAAATAGGAACACACGATGACTCATTCTTCATAAGCTTTATTATTTACTCCACCTAAAGTACTGACAGCACCTTTAACAGATGCACAGAAATATTCTCAACCCACCTTGCAACAGTATAATGAGATTGAATAGAGCTATAAGCTGCACAATCATTAAGCTCTGAGAAGGATATGAATCGTAGCATACAAGATGAGTTAAGTGACTTGCTGTAGGGCAAAAGAGCAACACAATGATTCAAGGGTTCCCAGGCTCTCCTTAGCATGAGTCACATCAGGTATCTGGGCCACCTCAATTTGCACTTAGTTTCCAGTCATATTTCAGGTTTTTAATATAAAATCTTCTAAATATCATCTATGGGCCAGACACTATGCATTATTGTCTTCTTGATTTCGTAGGCCAACAGCAACAATGAAACTACCTATGCAGCGAAGGGTACTTTCAAACCTGAAATCTAGTAGTGAAATTTACCCTTAAATTCTGAAAAATATAACTGCAAGGAATATATATGCAAAGACAGTGCAGCAAAACCAGCAGCAACAGCAATGACCATGAAATTGCCTTGTACTGTCTGTCCCCAGACCCATTACTTATGGATGCTGAATTCAGGAATGAACTGCCTTGGATTAAAGCCTAGGAGAGTTCTGTTGAAAGGGATCTCAAGGCCAGTAAAAACCTCACTCTTACAAGAAAAGCCTTGCAGGTTTCAAGAACGCTGAAAGCAAAACTCTACCTGGATTTGCGGTTTGTAATGTAAGCTGCACTGAGATTTTTCAAGTTCTTGTTACTCATGCAGAGAATGAAAGCACATGGCCCAAATTCTAAAATCCACAGCAAAATACATCACCCATTTCACAGAAATGAGTTCAAATTGATGACTAATCTCATTACAGGTTTGTGCATACACACAGATCCACAGGGGCATATATCCACACTCCACTCACTGCAAGAAATACAAAAAATACTAATATTTGTAAAGGAAAAAAATAATCTGCATTAGTTTCATTCTAGTTCTATCAGATCATGAATTTATCAGTCTCTCTGTAAATTCTTAATAGAAAACATTTTGCTGAATTTTCCATTTAGCCTGGAGCACATACATCTGAAAAAACAATAGCTTTACCGACAGCTAGAATATTACTGCAATGCCAGAGACATTTCGTAAGTTTCAAAGTTTGTGAAAATCTGAAGGAGAAAATTCTGACAAGCATAGAGTAAAGGTAAAGTTCCAGCTGATACTACAAATATCCTGGCTCCCAGCAAAGAAAAAAAGAAATCCCATAATACTGCATATTTGAAAATTTTCTAATTTCATTGTTGTTGTTTAAAGTATAAACACTTCACATGAGTCCTAATCCACTGTTGCAGGCAAGCTCATGCTCACTTTAAGCAGGTTAGCATTCCAGTTCAGCTCAAGGGGATGAGCACAGTACTGAAGTGATTTGTTTGATCATTGTCTAAATTAAAAATTCACAATGGCACGAAGAGGAGTTTGTTTTATTTCCACATTGTTTGCAGTAGACAGCCTACACGCCAGAGTATCCTTCTTACTTGTGTGGGCACATGAAGAAACCACTCACAAAGTGTTGTTTTACTATTTCAGGATCAAGATATTTAAACCAAACCTTTCAAGCAGTCGATGGGGTACAATCTGAAAGGTAGGATTTTATTTTTTTTTTACTCTCCTTGTGTACATGTAAAAGCTACTGGCCATTGACTATTGTAACTTCAGCACTCCACAACAGAGAACATCAATGGATTATTTTCCTCTCTGCGGTACTCCACCGGTATTTTCTAATGATGATGTTTTGCTGCTATGAGCACTGGTGACAGAACAGATCCTGAACTGTGTTTCTTTCCAATCCCTAATATTTCTGATGTAACAAATCTTGCCAGTTTCCACTTTGAAGTTAAGAAAAAGATACTGTAAAGAAGAAACACAGGAATGTAAAGTTGACTCATTTCAAGTCAGTTAACACAGGTGAAAAATGGAAAGAGAAAATGCAGAAATGTGGGCAAATGGTATGGGAAGAGCAAGTTAAGGCAAGGGGAGAAAAAAAGAGGGGGATTTGGGGAAGGAGAACAAACTGGAAAACAAGGATTGATTTGGCTAGAGGGGGAGAACATGCTGACTTCTAACAGTTCCCTTAGAAAGCACTGGAAGTTATTCCATTAAATGGTCAAACACAATATCCTGACAATTTTAAGAAAGCTCCTTGATCCGTTTGGTGTTTGGTTTGTTGTTTCTTTTTTTACAGAAGAGAGTCATTGACTCATACTAACTGCTTACGGCTTTATCCAATTTTATTTGTATTATGAGAGGCTGATGTTCTGAGCAGTACACCACCACCACAATACCTGCCACTAGCAATATTCCAGATGATATAAACAAGGCAAAAGCATTTGAAATATTCAGGGCAAGATGTTTTTTGGGGACACAAAGCTACAATTGAATACCACAGCTGAGATCACATATCCTACCTGTCCTCAATCCTGCCTAAAGGCATTACGCAAAAACACTCCAATACCTATTTGAAGCAATCTCCACAGACATCCAAGCTTACTTTCAGAATATTGCTCCCTAAAGTAAAAAATGTATGGCATACTTAAAGGATAAAGGCCTGCTAAAATCCAGCGGTTTCCTTTCATGCCCACTTCCAAAAACTCAACAGGAAAAAAGAAAAAAAAAAAAGAAAAAGAAAGAAGCACTAAGAAAGAAGCGCTGAGCTCTGAGCCTATCCACAAAACTGATGTAAAAAAAAATTTTCAATAACTAGAATGCCAAAATTACGTGAGTTAACTTGTACCGGTCAGTGCACTTACACTTAATTGTTGTTTTCATAGGTTTTAATATTTTCTTAATTTAACTTACAAGAATTTTATGAACTCTAAAGCCCATGAGGTCTCCACCTTCTCTCCTTTCCTGCCTTCCTCTCTTCACAAAGTATTTCCCAGATCACCTACAGATTCAAAGTCTTTCAACAGCATTTTTTAAAGGTTCTGCTGTCTATAGCCCCCAGATTTCTGCAGAAGGCCAATAAATTGTTACTGGGTTTCTGCTGCTGCACAGAACTTACAGGCAAATACAAGAGGCAACAGCTTCCAGCAGATGAAGGATCAACGAAGAGCTTGATTTCATAGCAGTGTACAATGTGCAGCTACGTTGTAAGCTAGTGGCAGCTATGTGACAGTGTACATGGCATAATCACATAACATAGCTGGGGACCAGTCTGGCTTGCCAAGTTTTTCTCACAGACTAAATCCTGTGGCAGTAGGCTGTAGTCTTCATGCTCACTGTCTGATATTTTCTATTTTCCTAATGTCCCAAGTAGAATTTCTCATTGATATCTGCACCCATAAAACAAATACAAATAAAAATGAAATTATTCCAGAAGACTACAAAACCAGCCTTTATATATATATTCATATTAAATATATATATATGTATAAAAAGTATACATTCAGTGAAGAAACAATCCACATCTAGAAAACACTCCTATATTTAAGCAGGTTCATAGTCTTCAACTGATTCTGCAAATGGAAGTCTAAGGAAAAGTTAGTCCTGAGATAGAAACAAGCAGCTCCACAGCCAGTTGTGCTGACACAAAATTCAAGTAAAAGGATTTCTTTGCTTTCCTGTCAGTACTGCAAAGAAAACGGAACTGCGGTTTCTGGCTTATTCAGCGCCAGAGTAATAGGTATTCTGAAAGGCAGATTCTGTCCTTACTTGCATTCTCCCAGTCCCCTCTGGTGAGGGTGCAGGAACTAAGGCCGTATCATGGCCAGGAGTGAATCTGCTTTGTATTCACATTGCCATGTGGATTCTGCATTACTACAGGATCTTGGGGACCATCACGCCAGTTCAAATCAGGGACCTGACTGATCAGCGATATCCAATTTTCAGCTCAGTTTAGCGCTACTTTGTGTTTAAGTCACACTTAGGTATTGAGATCCCCCAGCTATGCCTCATTAGGAATTCTAATTCACCAGCATCTCATTAGGCATTCTAATTCACTGATTTGCTTAGTAGCATCTCACATGCAGCCAAAAAGGAACACAGCCAAAAGTAAATCTGTTGAGAGCTGGATACAACTGCAGACCCCGGCATATTGTTTTCTTCAAACGTACCTCTCTGACCTCAACATCTGCACTTCCTAAATTCAGCTAAAATGTCAATCTGATCTTTTACCAGGGACAGCTAAACCTTTCAACTACTGCTATCTTTAACAAACGTCTTTGACGTCTCAGCAACTGTTGAATTTTATCAGTTCAAAATTTACTAAAGCCTTTAATATATCAATGGATCAAGCAGCATGCTTCTATCCTCTCTCTCTACTCTTTGAGACCTAAATTTACTGAGTCCTGTAAAGGTATTAAGTCCTTCTTCGTTACCTTATCTTTAATCCAAAGGTTGAAATCTCACTTTTTCAGCTAGCCCTGTAGACAGAACTAGAAGCATCTGTAAGAAAGCTATCACAAGACCTCATTTTACCTCACTTCCTTACTATTTTAAAGATAGGTCTGAGAGATTACTGGGTGAAACAAACAAACAAACAAAAAATCACCAGATTTTGAATTGTATGTAGTTTTTAGTCAGGAGAAATGGCTCAACCATTAGGAAAAAAAGAAAGCATGAAAAAAATAACATACATATAAAAATCTCAGTGTCTCCAGTGAAACAGACAACTAGTCAGAGATTAGTCAATGGAGAAACTCCAGATTCTTTTTTGAAGTAAACCAAAATGTCTCCTCTGATTTCAGTGTATGATTGTTTCTCAAGTAGGTACACAGAATATGGACGCACCCAGTGTAAAAGGCTCATGGCCTTCAGCCTGCTCAGACCAGACCACTGAACAGGATTGAAATTACACAGTATCACTAAAGCAGGACAGAGCAGTTCAAACTTGGGTTTGATCCTCCAGCTAATGAGACAAGGGAAAATATCTAGGACAGGCATTAGGTAATACATCAAAGCTCAGATATTTCTAGCAAGAACCAGGAAGCAGCCTCTTGTGAACATATAGAATAGAACTAGATGATCCTTCGAGGTCCCTTCCAACCCCTAGAATTCTGTGATTCTGTACATGAGAAGATGGGAAACAGTGGAGTATTCTGGAGTATTCAAATAGCTCAGAAATTATTAGGAGTAAATAACAGCTTTTAACAGCTACGCTAAAATGATGTGAACATGGAACAGAATTTCCAGATTATAGCTTTTATTTTTACAGCAACATCCTTATAAGCTACCTCACATTCTAAAATAAACAAAAAACTGGAACTTGCACATTTGCAGCATACATCAATCACCAAGCACTTTCCTTTCAGCAATCTCATGCAATCGAGTCAAACAAGTTGTCTGTATGATGTCTTCCTACTATTCCCTTGAGAAGTCCCTGAGGCATAACAGCAATGACTCTTTGAAATCCACAACCAAGTTTTCAGTAGTTGTGTTTCCAAAGCTGGGGAGCAAATGATGAGACAATTTTACCAACAGGAAGAGAAAACTGCTTGGACTACCATGGACCTACTCCCCATTTAAGACCTTTTTGTTTATCTACACATATAAGTGCATGATACCTAAGAGACATATATATATATCATATACATGTATATAGAAATATAGCCTGCCATGTCATTTCTTAATCAGAAAGATTATGGCATAAAATGACAAGCCACTTCCTCTAGCTGAATCTGAGCTGGCCTACAAGACTGGACAAATGAGGCAAATGAGTCACATTTTTCTCTTGAAAAGATTCAGTGCATCATATATATACAACACACATGAAGTCTCCACTGCCCTCAGGGAGGAAAGACACAAATCAGCTGCCAAAGCTCAGTTTCTACCCGTACCACTGCAATGCCAGTGGGACCCAGATTCTCCACAGCGTAACATTAGCTAGCAGAAAAAGAAGTTATCCGTATGGATAACCTGTCCACAGACCCTATTCAAGCTTCTGTTTCACTAAGCGCAGGACATCCTATTGTATATTGCACAGATGTATATCATCTGGTCAGGACAGAGTCTTTTAGAGTCAGGGAAATAGAGCATTTTAGAGGATTTATTCCAACTCTATTATTGTGTTCACTCTCATACTTTTAGAGTCCCGGTGACACTTTGGTGAATTTTAAGTGCCCAAGCCCAGAACTGAAATACACTTAGGCACTGGAATAGGCTGCCCAGGGAGGTGGTGGAGTCACCGTCCCTGGGGGTGTTCAAAAAACGGGTTGATGAGGCACTTGAGGCCATGGTCTAATGGCTAGGAATATGATGGGATAAAGGTTAGACTTGATGACCCTGGAGGTCCCTTCCAACCATAATGATTTTATGATTCTATGATTCTACACAGCATTCTCCGGAAGCCCCTAGACACTGCCTTTCCACCCAGGTGTCTAGCTGATTAAAGCTGTTTTAATGGATGTACCAGAGCTCCTACCATCTTGACAGGTCTCAGCAAAGTATCTCCTGCCAAGCTCATCTGGGAACTGTAAAATAAGCAGACTATTTGTATTAGGAATCAGGAAAGCCTGTCCAGCCAAGTACATGATAGAACAGGGAGTCCAAGTTAAGAGCAAGGATTTATAAACAAATATCCATATGCATCTAAGCCAGGAGGGACAAGGCACTTCAGCTGGATACCCAGCCAAGTCTGCTGAGAGCTTATGAACCCCTTGCCCTAGAGTGTGACTCCACCAGATTTCCTGTGGCCTGAAACCACATGGTGTTGTTGAGACTCTGAAGCCTGGGAGGTGCATTAAGGCCACATCACACACAAATAGCACAATGTTCAACCTAAAGCACAGCAGCCACAGCAACTCCCAGTCAACATCATAGAAGAGGCAGTGATAATTTTACATAGTATTCAAGAGATTAGAAAATTCCCTCCTAAATTAGGAGCCCTGGTTCAGCTTGACCCTCAACCTCAAAACCACGCCTCACAGCTATCAAAGTTCCATCCTTGATGGCCTGCTAGGAAGGCTGCTGAAGCCTGGTCCTGGGAAAGGAGCAGTTCCAGGCAAAGCATAAGCAAAAAATCCTGTGAACTGTAGCCCCGTGGCTGCGCTGCCTCAGCCCCTGATTCCAGGGCTGTTTCTATGTTAAGCATTTCAAAAAGACACTGGATACAACCAAGGTTTTTCAGACTAAGAGTTGGAATCCAAGAATCCATTCTCCAAAGCCCAAAGTCACACAAGGTTGAAAGATAACCTCCCAAGAGAGATAAGATTTCAAATGCAGTCCTTCTTTGTTACATAAAAACTGTCTATAGCTATTTTGAGACTCCAGCTGAGGTCCCAAACATAGATCCCCACTTGGGCCTAGCCTAACACAATTACTGAATCAAATACAATTTCTCTGCTGGTTGCTGGTTTCACATCTACATGACCATCTGCTTATCATACCCATTTTTTGACTTTTCACACGTTTAGACCATGCAACCTTTGGGAAGGAATGCATTTCTATGTTTGCCTCTGCACAACGCAGCCCTAAACATGATTTGGAGTTCTAGACCCTACTCGAGTACAAAATGTTGTATTTTATAGGATTAACAATTTTAAAAGACAGCAAATATAAATTCCAGTAACACAAACACCAGACTGATCTAAGTTAGGGAAGACCAGATGTAAGGAATAAGCTTGGTTGAAGAGGAAATGAGTGTTTTATGCCACAAGCTATATTTGTTTTGCCTTTGTGCAAACTGGCTAATGATTGTGAGTGTTTTACCCTTTGCCCCATTCTTCCTTCTAATCATCAAAAATAAAACAAACATTTTGTATGGTAAATAATGGCAGTAATGAAATGCTCTGTGACCTAGTGCTGCGAGCAATGAGGCACTAATCAGAGAGAATGCATTTCCTCTTAAGCATCTTATCAATATTTAAAATCAATTGCAAAGAGCATAACAGGAAAAAAAGGACACATTCAGATCACCTCTAAGTTGTGGCCCATGTGCACTCTAGGGCACTCTTCTGAAGTAGTATGGGCCTCACAGAAAGGTCCTCCTTCCCTGTGAGCTGGCCTTACTTTCTCAAAGGTGTTTACAAAAATGCCTACCAGAGAGAGTAGTCAGTGAATGAAATATCACAAGAATTATTTTAAAATATAAAACATTGGCAGAGTGGAAACAGGAATCTATGATGAGAATAAAACACGGGACTTCATATACTGACTAATACTGTCAGGAAGCCACTTGGGTAAGTGGAAGATCTGGCTGACCTTACTGGCTGGGAAAGAAAGATATTTTGAGGAGGAGCTAGCAGGACTTAACGTAGCTATGCATATTATTACACTTCCTGGAAGATCAGCTTAGGCAATAACCAATAGTTACAACCTTTTGTAAAACTGATAGCAGCTACTTTTCATTACCTTCCCCTTCCAGCAGCACACCTGCAAACAACAAGAGCAGATGTGTTCAAGCTGAACCACAAACACTCAAGCTTCCTTGCCTTGAGACCTGCCTGCCACTGCATCTTAGTTTGGTGCAGACCAGCTACATGAAAAAGCAAGAAGGTGAAGGGGCAAGTTGGGAGCAGAAATACCACCAAGATCTGATAAAAATATATCTAGATGCCTGGGGACACGAGGAGAGAGCAGCTGTAAAGTAAGGGAGCAGTTTTTCATGTTGCATTAACATTAATTCAGATGTTACCCATTCAAGGAGAAGTATTTACACTGTCATGTAACAACTGGCAAGTATTGCATTGCCAACTATGCTGGTATAGTTTCTTGGTATTACAACTACACATATGTAAGATGCACATATTTTTCTAATATCAGCAGAATCAAGCTAAATCTCACCCTTTCTCAGCTCTTTGAGAATATGAATGTAAGCATCTTGACTGCCAGAGTCGCTTTCCATCAGATTGCAACTGGACATCACACTGGCAGGATGCTTTTCCCCAGTGTTGACAAGTGCCACAGCACGCACTCACAATGAGAGGATACAGCTGACTCCTGCACAGTAGAAACACTTCTCAACTAGGAAACTGCACTCTCCCTTGGGTGCCATTATGAATAATCCAAAGATATAATATGCAGTTTGTACTATTTAATGTACATAGTAATTAGTGTTGACAAAGAGCACAGTAAGTGCAAATTTTTGTCAATTATTATTATTGCAAATTTCCCGGATAAACAACAGATGCATACATGTTCAGATGATGCCACACAGATAGAGGTTAAAATCACGATAACATTACCCCCACTGGTTATTTGGCAAGTAGGCCACACTTTGGTGATTGGCTGATGCTGTACTGATGGTTCATTGGGCAAGTTAGTTAATTTATTTTAGATTATATATGACAATTCAGTTGTTCCCTGAAGCACTTCTAAAATATATTTCCAAACCAAGTTCAGTGAGGAAAAATGAAAGCAGATAGATTTCAGCCCAGCTTTAAGTATTGGTCTCAATGCAGATTTAAGCATAGATTTACCAAACCGTTGCCCTCCATAACAACTACCCTAAGATGAAAGTTGCTAAAGATTCTAGAGAGCCAATGAAAATTATCAGGCCTTCTATACCACTTTAATTTTCACAATTTTTTTGTTCTCACCTATATGCTAAATGTGACTGTTCCAGCCAAATTGCTCTGTCACTTTCAAGTACAGGAGTGGAACCGATCTGGAGTTCTGTAGGAAAGTCATTTGTTTTCAGAAGGCATTTATCTGTCAGCTCCAAAGTTTTTGTCAGTGGTGTTAGTCTCCACAGAATGTTACAGAATCATAGAATAGTTTGGTTTGGAAGGGACCTTTAAAGGTCATCTAGTCCAACGTCCCCTGGAATGAGCAGGGGAATTAGATCAGGTTGCCCAGAGTATTCTGGATCCAGAATGTTGGGTCTCTCCCCCCTCCACTTTGGAAGCCCTCTGGCCTCAGAATAGTAATTAAGGTCAGGAAAAAAAACACAGGATTTGAAGCATTCTCTGTATTTTAAGCAAAGTGAGACGGTTGTTACAGATTATGTTCATCTAATTGTAGTGATTAGCCTGCACACTGCGTGACTAACGAAGTTATGTCCCTGCTCTTTCTTCCTTTACAACCTTTCCCCTGTTACCCTCTCCCCTTACCACAGACTGGTGATATTTTTTCTACTGTATGTTTACTAGTTTTCTAAATTTCTAAATACAGTTCTCAGCTTTACCATCTGTCCCACAATCTTTCAGTGCCTCTTTTATATTATCTGTCATCCAGATCAATTGTTTCTCTGCCTCCACCCCCTAGTAACACATTGCACTTCCCTCCTCCAACCTAGACACACCTGACACTTTCTCAGACCTTGGCACATGCTGTGGACAGCCTCTGAAATCTTCTGAGAAGTGTGAATGCCTGCTCAGCACAGAAGGCAAATGGCACCTCCCACTAGGAAAAGCTTACCAAATGCTAGAGCTCTCTAAGGTTATTCCCACTCCAAATTCTTTGTGTTCCCCCTTGGTACGTATTTCTCTGCAAACACTTTCTCTTCCCATGTTTGGTTCTGTGAATACATCTCCTAGCTGGATAGCATTTGGCATCTATACAAGCCTTCGCTAGCAAAAAAGAACCCACTAAGTTAACTGTGTTTGGTTTTGTGTTTGTAGTGAGGCAGCCAGGCTTAATTTTGATGAGCGAGGGCTTCTGTCCACTGCAAAGAGACTGGTAGCTCAGGCTGGTATCCTGAGAATGGAGAGGTTTCATGGAAGAGTGCCAAGCACAGCAGGCTGATGGGGAAGGCACCGGCAGGGTCTAGTCTGAAAGGTGCCTCTAACTGGAAAAAGTGAGCAGAAAGAGGTGCTCCAAGCCCCTGGGAGGCGCATCATTCAGGCTCAGCAGCCCAGATAACACACAAATACGAAAAACAACTTCTTACTCTGAATTTTAGAGTGGGAAGGATAGAGGACAGAGAGAAGCTGAAAAAAGAGCAAAAGCTCCTAAAGCACCAGGACACACACAACACAACGATGACTAAAACAAACAAAAAAACCCCACCCCAACTAGCTTAAAAAGAATGACCCAGATCAAAAGTCATCAAGCCAGACTTTATCACTTGAACCTTACTAGAAAACCTATTTTAATATGCTCTCCCCTCAGCTTTCTGCCTCTGCTCCTGGACAGAAGAAAAAACACACCATGAACAAAAATAAGATTGGCCTTTTTCTGTTCCCATGTAAGCTTTCAAGAATATAGAGAAAGGTTGTCAAACCATTTTTATTTCTCAAAAATGTTTCTCCTTCTCTTTTCATGACATTGTCTTTCATCTGCCTTTTGTTTACTCATAATACAGCCACAGTTTAAACAGACAATAGAAGCTATGTTATTACGTAATTTAAAATCAGATACCTTGTGTTTCTCAAACCTGACAAAGCAAAGCGGACTTCTCTTAAAGCACATTGTGGTTTGAAATGCAAGGTTATGTTTTTGGTGTCAGACACTATTCTTGTTATTCTCAGCAAGGTCTCATACTAAGAAAAGTCCCATTTCATTCTCTTAGCAGGTGCCACCATAAAAATATTTAACAGCCTCCCTTTTTTCAGCATTTGTTTTACTGATGGGATTGGTGTTCTGCTTTCCTCAAATTAAGTCTAATTACTACCTCCTCAATAACCACAGTTCAGCCTCAGAGACACACGTTAGAAGATTCAGCAGCTACTCAAAACTGGAAAGTAGAAGTTCAAAATTAGGCAGAGTAAAAACATTTAATTCTAGGCCTCCTTCATTCTTTTCACCTGAACAGCTCCATTCTCCTTCCTGTAAAGGTTCCAAGTGTTCCAGTGTATGTCTAAAAAAAATTATCTGTGCTTAACATTTTAGTAGAGCTTTAATGCTGGATGATGTGTTAGTGTTCAGGATTAACTGACTGCACAACAATCAGTGACAGGAATGTACAGGCCTTCAAGAATTTCATGATTGAGAAATAACGATGTCTAGGATTAACGGCAGTTTGATCTAAATATTAACGTCAAGCATTTTACTGCCACTTTAGACAGGCAATTTTTTTTTTATATTTTTTTTTTGGGGGGGGGGGATATACTAGCCCCAAAATGTTCTACAAGGGAGCATTCTGCATCACCTCATGTTTATCTGAGATTATCTAATGTATTTAGAAGCCCAGAATATCTAACAGAATAAATGTCTTATAAAAAGTCAAAAAAAGTCTGAACATAAAAGGATGCAATGTTTCCAAAATCAGTATCAGATAACATATCATTATCCATTGCTCAGGCTCTCTCATCCTTTTTTGTTGCAAGTCTGTATGATGTGCTTGATTCAAACTGCTACAGACAGTAACTTACTAATACTACTTATCTATTAACGGCACTACGAACATCACACAATACACAAGTTCTTAGAGCAAGATATCTAACAAAAGATAAGCATGATTAAAGCATGACTTTTCATGCTATAAAAGCAATTTGTTCCCTAGAATTATTTCCCAACTTGACTTGAAAGATTATTATAAATATGGAAGAAAAGAGCAAGGGAAAAAAAACAAAACCCAGTGTTCAGACAGTGACACTGTAAACCATATTCCTATTTTAAGGATGTGAAATAATTCATATGATAATACAACATAAAGTATTTTCCATATGTAATAGTTTATTCATGCCAGAGGACAGATCCAGTTGTAACTAATGAGTGGAAAAGCCTAACACAGTAGCTGCAGAGATAATTCAAACAGTAACTGTAATTAAAAAAAAAAATAGGAAAGTGCTTCCTATGAAAACAGCAAGAGTAATTTCCATTTATAAATGCCTTCTATGATTATCATAGGCATCTTTACAACAGAATAAAGGACAGCAATTAGCACATCCCAGTGGTTAAAACCTATGAGCAAGATTTTGTGCTTCAAAAATCACAAAAAGTTATAAATAAAAGCACTGAGTAGGAAATTTGTCAGACAGAATTTTAAACAGAAGCAGCGTGACCTGAAGTGCCCACATCCAGCTAGAAGCAGTATCTGTTCTCTGGTCTGCACACAAACCAAAACTGGTTTCACCAAACACAAATTTTAAAGCAAAGCCAAAGGCCATGTGGGCATTTCAGTGGACTCACATGGCAAATGACAGCAATTGAAGTCACCATGATTTAGCAGAGCTGAAATAATATTTGCATACTCTTAGCCCATGGCAAGCATGACGGATGGTAACAGCCTGTATAGAAAAAGACTTAACATAAGCCAAGTTACATTGCTTTTCCCATGAACAGAGATCATATTGTGACTTACCTAACACGTACTAACCTGCCAACCGCTGTGACCAAGGGTGAAGTCTATCAACAGCTGGCCAACTTCAAGCAATTTTTGTTCTTTCAGTTTAGAAGCAAGTTTAAGCTAAAATTCAATGTTAGTCAAACTAAAACAAGTGCCTACATAAGGCTTAGCTCAACTGAATTAACTTCAAAATAGTCTTAACCTATAGAAAGGCTAAAGCTAATTCAGCTTTCAGCATAATCTAAACAAATTATGTTAAGAATTCCTCTTTGGCTGAAAAAGATGGCTACACCAGCCAGCTCAAATAAGCCCCATACCTCATCAAACCTGTCCAAATGGCTTTGTACTGTAGGGCAACTGTGCGTGAGGAGGGCCAGTACACACAACCAGTTATTGCATCCCCTTCAGATGAAAAACCCTGTATCAGAATTCCTGCTGCGACACTGTTGAGAGGTGGGGGATGACAACACACAGCATGGGATCAGCAGAGATGTGGAAGGGAGAATGCATTTAAGGAACAGAGAGAAGCAGCACCAAGACAGAGGAAGCAAAGCACCTGGTTTAACAAGCCATCCCAACAGGCACTGAGCTACAAGCTGGCAAGTTGCGATAGAATATTCTGCATCAAAACAGTTCACATGCAAACAAGGACAAAGAGAATAGGTAGGAGCAGCTATTCCCTAGCTAAAACCAGCTGCTGAATGATTGCAGGCCCTCAGAGGCTCTAGGAAAGAGTGGCTTGACATTAGACATTTTGTTCAGTGCTGACACTGGGGAAGTCAGATTTTAGAGGAAAAAAGGTTGAGACACTAAGCCCATGCAACAGAGTTTTGACTGTAATTTCTGCTAACATAATCACTGGTTTGCAGTTCAGGCCATGCCTGGTAAGAATAAATCAATACTACTTTGCTTTGGTGTTTTGTGAATAAATCACTCTGGAAAATACCCTGACCTTGCATCATCAATTTCTATTTTATGGGAAGTGAGCTGCTGTCCTTGGGCAATGGCAAAAGTACATGAGGTTACAGAACATCTCAAGAGAAAAAGAAAGAGCCTGAACAACAATGGACAAAACGTGTTAACAATCTGACCTGACTTGATTAACTGGAAACAAGATAGCCCCAATCCATAAATAACAATACTTTTTCTAGGATTTTGGAATGTTCAGATCTGTGTCTTCACTTTCGGTCCAGAACATAAAAGTTCTCAAGGGTCCAAATTAGCAAACTATTTCTTCCTGTCATAAAAGGATTTGGCATACGAACCATGTAATATATAGCTCTTAGCATCTCACTGGGTCAGGCAATGACATTCACACAGAAAGGTTGCAGTATACAGAGTATGTAGCAAAACACAAACACTCTGCTAGCTCTAGTCAAACTCTGAAGAATTTACTGTAATAAAATGCAGGTGCAACACACTGCATATCATAAAGTGCCAATCCCAGCAATATGTCTGTGTCTAACTAAGACATAGTTCCACAAAAACGCCACTTGAGTGCTCAGTAGCTGTCATAGAGCCAACTGAGTGGAGACAGGAGTAACTAGGAAAGGAAAGAATAAATCTGTGGTTCACCACACCTTGAGAACTCTGCATGTACGGCTCCCCCACCTCATCTAAGGAGGATGTTGAAATGCAGAAGACCGAGAACCACAACAAGCACAATCTATAGCCATGAAACAATGTCAGTATGGGTACCATTTAAAAATATGAGGGTTCTTCAAACTGCATATCAGAATTGAAGGGGCAATACAGGGCCTGTACTATAGTGACAATGGGACATGATTCTCACCATCTGTACTAATACAAGAACTAGAAGGCATCAAATACTGATAGTAAGAACCAAGTTCAAGTCAAATAAAAGCAGGTGATTTTTCACACAGGCAAGGCTGGGCTGTGAAACTCCCAAGTAAAGGATGCTGTAAATGCAGTTTACTGGAGTTCAGAAAACAAGTGGACAAACTCATGGAAAAGAAGTCCACCAACAGCTGCCAAATAAAATTTAAAAACACAATCAAAAAACCAACAACCACACACCACATAAAAACACACAAAACATTAATCTCTGACTTGGGCATCTCCAAATCATAGAATTTCTTAGAAAATACCCTGGGAGAACACCACTACATTTTTAAGAACTGTTAATATCTTCCGCAGATTTTTCCCCAACTAAAAGCCATTGTCAATGCAAGACAGCAACCTAGAAAGACCTTGAACTGTACTGCATCCATTCTTGTGTAGGCATCTTTCTTTTTAGCTAATAAAACCCTTCTAAGCATCAGCATCATTTTCAATGCAATTGCCCATACATTAATTTCATAATGCTTCACTGACTTTCCCTCTCCCTGGCCTTCTCTCTTTTCAGATTAAAGAAAATCCAGATGGGGTGCAGGTGCTGCAAAATGATACAAAGGTACAACAGAACAACAGTTGCTTAGATTGAATAAAAGAAATGCATTAAAACATGAGTCTGTGCTTCCCTACATCTGTTGTTTAAATCAAGCCTATTTACAAGGTTGGAGATTTCCTGAAGTTTACAGTATCTTTAAATTCATGCCAGAGCATGGGCATACTGATTTCCAGTGAATTTCCTTTTGATTTACTGTAATTGAGGTCAACTGCTATAATTGCTATCCCACAGAAAAATTGTGTGGCATTGAAAGCACATCTTCAGCAAAGCTTTTTCTCATTTAAGTAGCATGAGCTTCCCTCAATTCTGGAGAATGAGAAGCAGACTTTGACAGATGCTCCCTCTCTCCTAAGCAATAAAAACGAACTATGGATCCTTGCTTTCATCATAGCTTTTAAATGCAGTTAGTTGTTGGGACAATTCCCACATTAAAAGTCTCCCTGAAGAGGAAGACTAGCTCATTTTAGGAAGACAACACTTCAGCCCCACTTGACTATTACTTCTTCCCTTGGCCATAACTCTAGAACAGGTAAGGAAGTAGGCAAGAAAAGTGGTGCTATGAAAGAAAGAGGGGAGATAAAGAAGAGCGAGGGTCCTCTGGAAGAAATAAGTCAAGGGAAAGCTAGGAGAAAGAAGAACAATTACATAAGAAAGGAAAATGGAGGGGACAAAAATTTTAAAAAGGACAAAGGTAAGACTTGAAAGGAAGAACACTAGGGAAAAAAAGGGAGATATTTTAACAACTACATGAGGACATACTAATTAACAATCTATTTGACAACTACTCATTGGATAATCTATCCCCCAGAGGAAAAAAAAATAAAGCTAGAAACATGCAACAACCAGCACAACATTTTCTGACAAACTCCTTCTGCTCCTGGTGAAACTCACTACAGGGGTTAGGTATGGTCAGTCCTGGGAAACAGCAGCCTACAGCACAGTTCAGAATTGCCACTCAGTTGAGCCCATTCTCAGGACCCCAGGTAAAGCTTAGTGACACCAGTTCCTCAAGATCTCTAGCTTAAAAATTAAGCTTAATCAATTTTATTAGAAAAAGCATTAACAGCATAATTAACATTTCCTCTACAATTTTTTTCCTTACTCCAGCTATATTTTTGATCCAGAAGAAGTACAATCGCCTGGATGCATTCATGAAGTAAACAGCTACAAACACAATGAGCAAGGCAGCAATAAATTCAAATTCAAAGAGAACAGTGAAATTCAAGAACACAAAAACGAACTCCAGAAGGATGAGCTAAACAGTACAGAAAATAAACATCAGATAAACAGCCCAAAAGAAACTCTTTGGAACCACGGAGACAATGATTTTCAAGAGGATGGCCTCGTGAAGTGTGTTGCAAAGCTTGATGTTGCAGCCAATGATGGCAACTTGTGCGCTGAAGCACGCTCCATGCTCACAAACCCAGTGAGAGACACCAGTGAACAGGGAACAGCCAGCCAGTCAGAGTCTTCTTCAGCCAGCAACAGAGACTTTTACACCAAATCAAATAGGTCTGGTCAGGAACTCGACCTAGAGCCAGGCAGGCAGAGGAAGGCAGCCTGCAATGAGCCAAACAGTATTCAAGATGGGAACTCCTGGTCTGCAGAAGACTGCATCTTTCTTAAAGAAAGCGCAATACCAGCGACACAAAGCAATGCCATAGAACTGCCAGACATCGATTATCCCCAAAATGGCAATCAAACCATAAACTATGTGGAAAAAGACAGCTTTTCAGTCAATTGTGCACATTCAGACCAGAACACTGGGCGTTCAGCAATACAGGACCAGGACCTTTGTGTAACCCCACCTTCGTCTATGAAGGAAAGCAGTATTGAACCTTTTAAAACTGACTCCACAAGTTTGAGTGAGGGCATTCCTGGCAGCATCGATGCTGTGGCTGTTACCAAAGTAGCACAGGCACGCACACACCCCAGTCACAAAGATACCAACAGAGAAATTGAGGAGGAAGATGCAGAAGTAGCAGCAGCTCTGGCTGCACTGGAAGCTGCAACTGCAGAGGAAGACTTGGAAGATGACTATGAGTACTAGATTGTTTCTAATACACTGGGTAAGATCCAGATTTTATTTCTGGATCTGTATGAACATATGTACAGCATATATGGACAGCTGTTATGAACAGCATATATATAAGGAGTTGGGACTAAAACTCTGTCCTTTCAGCTGTTTTATACAGCCTTTTAATTTCTACTGCCTGAGGTACAGAAGTGGTCCCTTGGCTCATGGTAATACTAACCCTCTTCTCTATGGGGCCAACTGGGAGGGAAAAGCATAATTTCTTCCACACAGGATACTCTGCTGTATACCCACCTCACCTGGACTCAAACAAACATTTCCTTTGGTTTTGACCCTCAAGAGGGTCTGTGCACATTGCATATTCCAAGTTCAGAAAAGTTCCATTGTTTAAAACAGAACTACAGAAGCCATGGAGTTAGAAACCACAGATTTCCATTATGTTAGCACAAAAAAAATAAAACTGACCCAAACTTCCATTACCTAATGAAGCATGAAATCGGGAAGGCAGCTTGGCCTGCACTTCACTGTTGTTCGGTTCCATTCCAGATTAAGCGTAAATCTGTATGTGTGCAGCTGGTGTTAGGATGACAACCTCATTTCTTCCCTCACACCTCCCCTGGGCTTTGATACCCCAAGTGACCTGCTTCAGTTCATTAACACAGCAGAAGCCTAGCCAAATCCATGACAGTGGATGACTTTCTGTTGGCTTTATGAGCTGGAGTAGCTCATGTAAGAATTGTGCATACACTATCAGAGGTGCTGGAGAGGGATTAAAAACCCCATCCTACTAGTTTGGATAGATTAAAACTGCTGTGAAACTACAGCCTGAGACCTCTTAACCCTGCTAAATTTTCCAGGCACACATCACTTGCCTTAGCAATACAGTTTGCATCTCAGACTCCCCCAGTAAAATGTGTTTTGTTTATATACAAAGAGCAAGAGCCAGTGCGGACCTATCTCTGGCTCCGCTTCTTGCTCTTAAACAGAGCAGGAACGGGACTGGCCTTGAATGAAACGTAAAACCTGAAAATATCAGAGCTGCATTCCTGTAGTGTTTACCCTTCCTCTGATCTTCAGACTAGTTTGTTAACCTTTCTTGTGGGAAGCAAAGGAGGTAAAGACCAACTTGGTGCTGCCATTTCATCAAACGTGAGATCTTAATGGTTGAAATAGAAAGTGCTTGACATTTTATATTGAAATTTTATGGTTTTCAAGTCTGTTATAAACTCTTAATAAATTTTTTTAATCATATGAAAAATCATCTGGTGACTTTTGTGCTTTATGCATTTTCTGATTATATAACACTACAGTAGTATTGTAAGTAGTATGTAAGATCCACCCTTCATTAGATATATGAAAAGCACCAACTATGTATTTGTCAGCAGCACATGATGAATTCTAGTTTAACCATTAACACACAGCAGGATCAGAATATTAGGAGGTGGGGTTTAAGTAAGGTGTAGATATTTAAATTATTCCTGTTTAAATGCAGATTCCTTTTTTATCCAAAGACCAAATCAAGATTTCAATTTCTCAAAACATGAATTATACCCCTAAGAGCAATAAAAACCAGGTTAAAAAACCCGAAGTCCTAGCTTCAAGAGAACTAAATTCAACTAGATGAAAGTCACCACATTGTATCTGCAAAATAAAAAAGCTTTATATGTTTTTAAAGTATTGTAGTACTGTTTATCATTTGATTTCTCTACCACTTTCCTAGTTCGGTAGGCCCTTCTAACCATTTTTATAAGTGCATGAGTTTTATATGCACATTTCTGTATCAAAGATTACTATAATACTGAATGACAGTGGAAGACTACTTTGCACATTGCATGTTACGTACTATGGTCATGAGAGGACATAGCGTATGTCTGCTTTTACATTGTGAGGACTCTGAGGGCATCACCAGGCCTGATTGTTCCTGCCTACCCCCAGGGACTGCCCCTGCCCAGGGCCCAGGACCCCATTTCAGCCACCCAGGGCCATCAGACCCTACCCCAGCTCCACATAGTCCTGCCCAGCCTGGCCATGGGCCCCATCGAGCCAGGCCTCCCTGCAGGCTGACAGCCTGGCCCACCCTCGGCCTGGTCCCAGGGAGGAGCCTGATGCCCAGAGCTGGGGTGCCCCACTCCTGGGCTGGGGCAGTGGGACAGGCCCCAGCTGCACAGCCCAGCCCTGCCGTCCCTGGGGGAGCCTCCACCCCTCCCCATGCCTCAGCCCCACAGAGGCACCAGCCCCTGCTGCACCATGACACGAACCATGAAAAATGATTCAAGGAAAAAAAATGTTAAAGAAATAAATGAAACAAACTTCCCATGAAAAGTACCCAATTTTTCAGTATCCACCTGATTAGATTTTTCTAACATGAACTTCAATTGCAAATCTAGGGGCAGCTGCCCACAGCTGTGGGCCACCAGACCTAAATACTCTGCAAGAGGTCAGCTGGGCCAAAAACATCACATTTCTTGCAGCCCAAGTTTTCGTTGTCTTAAATAAGAAAGGCAAAAGCAGTGTAAAGAAAGCATACTCACTGCATCAGAAATAACTACTCCATGCTTCTCCCAACCAAAAAAACCACAGAAGTCAGGCATATGCATCCCTCAAATCTGCAGGATATGGAAAGCTTCCATAAAATAAGCCTATGAGGTATCACCAACATTCAGACTTCTCTTAGCTGCTATCTAAAAATGCCCTGTACAGTTTTTTGGTTTGGTGTGTGTATATATGTGTGTATTTATATTTTTATATGTTTATTTCTCTTAAGCTCTACCCTGCCACAGCTGAGTGTCAGGAATTCTTAGAGATTTGTCAGGCAGCAGAACACTTCACAATAAATGTGAAAAGACAATCAATGATTTTTTAAAAATGATTTTTAAATACCACACACAATTTCCTCCCTATAAATCAGCTTTTAAATAATTATGTGAGAACCAAACCTTATTCGGCTCCCTCAAACTTTGATGCAAAGAAACACAAACACCTTGCTCAGAAAACTGTGAGAGTAAAATTTAGTATCTTGAGAAAACAAGGGAAAAATCACAAGCAAAAATGTTAATGTAATCAAAAGTAAACTCTGTAAAGACTTCTCTCAAAAAACACACAGCTTTTAAGACACCTCTTCCCCTTCACCCCAAACACTAACTTCAGATTCCAATCAATAAGTTTCCTTTATTCAGGGGGCTAACTTATGAAGTAGAGCTTAAAATGTTTCACTTTTCCTTTGATAAAATATGAATTAATGAGGGAGCTGTTTGGCCAATATCCATTTTTAATGCTTCTATATTTGATGTAACTATATAGGTGAGTGTGAAGACATACGTAGCCATAAAGAACAGGCAACCAGATGGGGAAAGTATTATAAGAGCTGGTATTTCTATGAAAGATTTTACATCTTGGAAACTCATATTTTACTTGTTATTCTCCAAAACCAGCAATACAGTTTGAAGGGAAATTGTAATCTTTCCATATATAAGCAAAGAGACATTGAGTAGGAATAATCTTAGCACCTTCTAATTTAGCAGTGGGTCACCTCTGGATTACAAAAAAAACCTCCAGATCACTGCAGTGATTCCGGATATGACAGGTGGCCTGGTCCAGCCAACTCAAGGAAGTTAATTATTTCCTAGAGAAAACTCTATGGGGGAAGTTTGTTTACAGAGCAACTGAAGAACCCAGATCAGAAGAACCTGGAATTTGATACTGCAGAATTCTTCAGTTCAGCAAACAAAACCCTAACAAGATGCAGGAACCTAGAAACAGATAAATTCCGCAAGGTTTTATTCCTTTTCTCTTTTTAAAGAAGAAAGGCAGTCGGGTGGGCAAGTGTTGCTATGGAGACTTGCCATTAAAAATTAAAATCCAGAAATAGAAAGTCTATTATTTTCTAAAAGATACTTCAGATTTAATTGCTTTAGTCTAAAAATACCATTTTCATCATCATTTAAGTCATGAAACAAGAAACTGACTTAAAATTTTAAAAATTAAACTTGATCTTATGCTGTATTTGTAGTTTCAATTTCCTAAATGTGATTTAATTATCCAAAAGATTAATTCTTGCCGATGTATCACATTTTGCTAATTGAAAATAGAATATCTCAATATTTATTAAGGCCTGTGCATATGATATTTCATACATTCAAATGCTATATTGTACATTTTTATTACGTTGAAACAATGAATCTTAACAGATTGTTTACCTTGAATTGTGATATCTCTCTGTGCATGTAAATGGAAATCAGAACGCATCTAAATTGCACAAGAGCATCACTTCAAAATTAAATGTATTAAAACTTCTTTAACATGCAGAATACACAAGAAAGTAAATTTATCGAAGTCATTCTATATTAAAACCTAATTTATTTGTAGAGGAAGTTTTACCAACAGAATTGTTTTAGACATTGTGTCTTTCTAGGTTTTAGAATACCTGCATCATACAATGTTTAAGAGTAATTGTTAGAAGCAAATTAAGACTTTTTCATTGGTCTTTCAAACACAAGCTGCCCTTGGCAAACACAGGTTTTTTTCTTAACCATCATGAAACCAAAACAGAAAATCCTCAGCTCCTTCTCTGGCCAAATTTCATGCATTCACATAGGCAGCTAGAGACCTTAGTCTCAGGACTCCCCTTTCCATCGACAATTTTACTTGGCATCTGAGGGAGGTTTGTTTTTTAAACTTTTCTGCATTTTGAACCCTCATAATCATTTTCTAAACTTCAGATCAGGCAATCCTTGAACTGAACTAGCTGGATAAACACAAAACAGGAAATAATGCCTGCACCTACAAACAATGCTACTACTGACTGACCACTTCTGCAAACTCTGTCCCCCTGCTCTGGCGCTTTTTCCATTTCCAACAATGAGCTGTTAGGATTTTGGAAGCTAAATATTCATCCTGGATTCTGTAAGAGATTGAAATAGATTATAGCATTTGTATGCCTTAACATAAGCAGTCAACTTTTTAAAATTTTATTGTTAAATACAATTTCAGTTTTGTTAACATGGTTTAATCCTACTTCACAACATAACTTTATTTAACAAACTTACTCCTGCCACTCCCCACCACTTCCTCCTTTAGTCAGACAAAAGCAATATTCCTTTGTACAACATAATTCAGAGAACAATAAAGCAGGAAAGACAATGGCTGTCTTCATTTTGGTTTTAATCCAATTGCTGACGTGCAAGTCCCAGGCAGTCATCCCCCAACCATCACAAAAACACTATGGAGGTTACACCATTCCCTGCTCTGAATCTTGACTGAAATTCTTACAGATTAAACAGGATTTACCAGCTTTTGCTGTACTTCATAATTCAATTACTGAACATTACCAACTGAAAAACATTTTATAGCAAAACAGAAAAAACAGGTACTTCAGGAAATACAGCATCCCAATATTACATCAGGTTGCAGATGACTGAAGTACTGAACCAACCCCACAATAAAACCATGTCACATGAAGACTGAAATCCCTTCTATTTACTCTGACCCAGAGATTAGCTTGATTTTTATGAGGGTGCAGAAGCAGAAAGAAGCAAGAAAGGCAACACCCTCAGCTATTTACCTTAACTTCAAGCACGGCCAGATTTTCAATGATCTGTTATCACACATGCTATCCCTTGCTCTTAACACTTTGAGCTGTACCAAGCGATAGCAAGTAACTTACTTAGACTTACCCAAAAGGAAAGGAAAGTGACAAAGGCAAGATGACTACAGAACAAAATGAATGTATGAATGAAATTAAAATACCGTTTTAAGTATTTGAGGACAAACTGGGATCTGGCCCAGAATGAATAACCTCAGCTGTTTCCATCTCCCATCTAAAGGTTGGTAACAAAATAAAGCTTCACTTTCCTTTAGTTCTCATTTGAGAACCTCTCCCAGAAACAAGATGATATACGAATTTAGAGACGTTCCTCAGATTAGTTTTTCCATACAGTCTTCAGAACAAAACAGATCCATGCAAATTTCTGTATTTCCAATACAAGATGTGTTACATGAATAGACTAGTTGTAAGTGACCTACAATGATCATCTAGTCCAACTGCCATGAAGAGACTTCACTGTGGCCAAAAGTGGTATAAGCTTTTCCAGAACCCATCTCCAGAACTGAAGAAATATTAGACTTTTAAGCCCAAAAATTTCAGTTTGGTAGATAAAAGCAACTCTGTACTTGGCCAGAACAATGCCACTGCCTGAGTTTGGTTGTTGTTAATTTTTATTGATTAATCTCCTGTTTATGCAGACTTGCATACAAAACTCATCCAGTTAGCATCTGCAAAAAAGAACATACTAAAGATCCAGCATTAATCAAAATCAAGACAAATTATCAAGAGCCCTACAAAACAATACACATATTCCATCCTGACTGGGAATTACTTTTCCAGAGTCATGCACAAGCGTTAATTAGCAACCGATGCACACTGCTATTGTTTTGACATATGCCACACAGATCCTGTTCTTCCTCATTGCTTTGATTAAAAATTTGGCTTAGGGAGAAGTTAATAACTGCAGCACCATTGCCGTCTTCATGCCTACCTCACCCTTTCCTTTCCTGGGGCACAGGAGACCTGGCCACTCACCTCCAGGGCAGCAAAATGCTACTGCTGAGAAACTCCTCAGACCCCTGATTAAATTAGGGCTTTTAATTTACTTTTTTTCCATACACTTACACACTCGAAAGGTTTTTTGAATCATCAATAAAAGCTTCAATAGCTCCCTCTGCTGCCAGCAAATATATATTTCAGCTGCTTTATGCAAAACCTGCTTGCAACTGACAAAAAACATCACATTCCTCTCTCTCTCTCTATATATATATATACACACACACATACACACGTATACACACAAGTATTGTAGGATCCTTAAAAATAAGATTTGAGAAATACCATGTGTATTTTAATTTAACACTCTCCTGAGATTGCTTTTAAAAGATTATTTTTTTACTGTAAATAAAAATACTGAAGGCCAGCAGTTAAATACTCACTATTTTAATATGATAATTAAAAAATTACCAATTATTCAATGCAAAAATCACACCATATTACCTGGGTATCCAGCTGATTATACAGTGACACTCATGGAGCAGAGATGAATTTTTTGGGACAGTAAGAGACAAGAGTTTGTCTCAAATTGCTGCTGCACTTAGTACCATTTTTCAGTCTTTCTCCCATCTTCCCAAGTCTTGTCTACTCCTGCTGCTGCCTCCTCTCCATACTTGCCCTCTGCCATGAGATATCAGCTAGGTTTGTTGTTTTGTCATTGATGTTTTGCAACAGCAAATGGCTGTTCTGCTGCATGTCAACAGCTATGAGAAGTTTACTGAAGCACAGGCTCTCTATTCCCCATGGCTGCCATTTTGAGATAACACCACTGACGGCACAAGCACAAGTGCCTCCTGTCCACCACCGCTCCACACCTAACAATGCTGCAGCCCAGAACAAACAAGACTTGGATGACTAACTGAGAACAGGCAAGGAAACTTCAGCTGACAAGGCAAGTGGGGGGGGGTGTTTACACATGCAAAAGTGAGTGGTTTCACTAATAGAAAAATGCATTTGCCAACATACCCTCCCCTCTGTACAAGATAGATATGCTGCAGATAAACTTGTTGCCATTGCACCTCTACAGCACTGGGGGCTGCACAGATACAGTTTAAGAAGAGGTGTTTCAGTTAAGATACAACAGGCCTACTCTGCGAAGACTTTACAGAGACCAAGACAAAGCAAGCCTGATTACATGTCCAGAAACAGATCACCATGCACTACCCATGTAACAGGCTCTGGACTAAGTCCCATCCATGTCACAGGTGACGTGGTGACTTCTTACCTAAACTTACTAGCAAAATAAGGTAATTCAGAGGTCACTTACTTTAGCAGCACAGACAGCTATCAGACCTTTCCTGCATGTCCCTTCACAGGCTTCCACCATCTTCACGCTTCCAGCACTACAGGCCTGGTGTCTTCTCCCATATTCTTCTCTCTGTTATAGGAACAGACTCCTACTTTCCCAAACTGCTCGGCTTCCTTTTCCTCATCTTGGGGCAGCCTTACACATCCTTTTATTAGTTTTGCCTTGCCAGATGATCTTAACCTGTCACGAAGGCAGCTGCGAGGCTGACTGGCTGCCTTGCAGCTCTGTGGAGTGGGAGTTCAAAAAACCAGCCAGCCCTGCCACAAGTGCTGCAGAGGTGAGAAGAAACCGTGCAACCAGTGCAAGAGATACAACAGAATTATGGCAAGAGTTAAACAAACTAGCAGCACCTTATCGCACACTCCCTACTGCTGGAGAGGAAGAAACAAAATTTGAAAAAAAATCAGCAAGGGTACAGAAAACAAGAGAGTAATGGAAACTGCATCCAGCATCTGCCAGTACTTTGAGCCTAACTGCAAACTTCCCTCAAACAAAATTCCCAAATAAAGGACTTCACAAAACTCTGACAAAAAAAATAAATCTAAATCCACCTTTATCTGGCCAAGTCTTACTTGCTGTTCATTAGTACTAGTTAGCCAAGGGTTAACCACTCAGTTTTCTTGTCTTTCATTATCAGTAATGTTACACACTTAGCAGGAAAAAGGAAAGAACAGGCATAAAGTGCACAGAAACCCTAGTTTCATACATACAAATTGATTGGCACTGCAAGCCACACCTGGGGCACAGGTGAGAACAGTCAACATCCAGGAAACATCCAGGAAACTTAATTCCTTAGGAAAGAGTGTGCCATGTTCCAACCCAGTAAGCACTTTCAGTATTACCAAACTAGAATAGACTATATGTCCTCCTCTCACCAAGAGAGAAAAAGGTGATTTTTAACCTACATAATTCTGTATTAGTACACAGTAAGAACAAGCTCAATCCATTTGTGGGGAAAAAGCAAACAAACCCAAACAAACTTATCTGACACCCTTTTTCTCCTGTCTTTTCCAATCACACTTTTAGTGCTCATCATCTGTCCCCCTTCTGTCTCTTTCATTTTGGCTCTGCTACCCAGCACCACAGGCAGTCACATCTCCCCAGAAGGCTTAAGAAAGCCTCCTGCTCTGAGCTGGACACACAAAACACCTAAGCATAGGGATTGTGTAAGGCACCAATTTTGTCAAGCTTTCTGCACCTGTGAAAAACAGAGAGACAGTTCAGAAAAAATGGCAATTAGCTACCAAGTACATTCTGGTACACTTTTCACCTGAGGTTATCTATGAAGAGATTCAAAAATAAGAGAAAAGAAATGCTTAATCCTTACCATGTCTCAAAAATACATTGCACATGTACTCTATGTTCTTTACAAGTAGAATCAGATTTTATTAAAGACAGAAGTAGCTCCCTCATTTGTTTTGCTACAGCAGCATGAGGTAGGATCCTGAATTTTGGCACGATATTCTACTAAAAAAATAAAGTGTCTGTATGAAGAGGAAAAATAACAAGTATTACTCATGCAAAAAAAAAGATTTCATCTCAAAAAATTCTTCACATTTCTTTTCAGGACTCGTCTATGTCAGTCCAATTATAATAGAATTTCTCATGAGCAATCCTCTTATATTTCAATATACGCACATATTATCTAATAAAAACCATATTACAAAAAATTACAGTCTTTATCTGTATCTTTTCTGGCATCAAAGTTTGTTGATACAGTTATATTTATATTGAAGTTAAAACTGAATGAAAGCAGAAAATGTTACTGAAAGCATTAGAAATTCAAGAAATAGGTCAGAAAGAAAACATGCTAAGGGAACAAGAAGTAGGATAATATATTACTCTCGGGTTAGTTTGTTATGTAGAAGAAAAAAAAAAATCCCTGAAAATGTGAATCAGAAAGTGTGTTCAATTCTTTCAAGAAGCTTCACTATCAGCAACGTCTCAATTCTCTTTGAAAATTAAGGCCTGGTGAGATTTATTTATTTTTTTTAATTCTGAACACAAACCACAGCTGTATGCAAACCTCTAAAATTCAAATACAGACTTAAAAACAGGCCTTGTGTGATGCAGCTAGGAACACAGAAATAAAGAACAAATAACTGCAAACGGGATGGTACACCGGTAATTACATCTCAGCTAGCCACAACAACTTGCTTTGAGCCTCCTTCACACTATTCATATAGTAAAACTGATTTTTGATGCTATTTGCAGATTGTAGTCATCTGTGAGAACATAATGTAACAAATTAAACATTGCAGTATCACAGAGGGACACAGGCCGAGAGGAAGCAACTGTAAAGAGCTTCCTGTCATCTGTAATTTTTCATTCCGTACCTTAAAAAAACAATTGAGAACAAAAATAATGTTGTGTTTTTTAAAAGCTCAGTATCAAACATAATAAAAAGTCAAAAGTCTTGATATTTTAAAGGTAAAAGGTCTTCAATCTAATCAGATACCAGCTTGGATTAAAGCACAGATTTTCTTCTTTCCCATACAAAATATAGAAGTAACATTTGCAGTTGTTATTTGTCAAGAAAATAAAACTGCCCTGAAGTACATCACACAACAATGTAACCTTTCTGCTAGCTCCATTAAGCAAAAACTTAAGGTGCAAAGACATTGCATTATACATTAAGACTGTGCAAAGGTTAAGTTTCATACAATGGATGCAAGCTTAAGGAAGCCACAAGCAAACTTAAGAATCAATATTTTTTATTTATTGCTTGGTAGTACAAAAGTTGTATATAAACTATTTATTAAAAATACATCTGATATGTAAATTTAAGAAAGGCTGACTAATATGGCAATATTCATACCACTACAAAATTGCAGAATGTAGTGTTAAATGCAGTATAATAGGCAGAGTTTCTAAATCCTCCCTCTTATTGAAGTAGCAATGCACACACTAAATTCTTACACATATCAGGTCTTATAATACCTTAAATATTTTATACAGGTAAACAAATTTTTACATATCCAACACATTTGTATTTCTTTTATTCTACACATTTCCAATGGAATCAAAACAAACTACTTTTAAATTAAGTAAAAAAATACAGTATTTCTGTTTAAATTTTTTCCATCCTTTTGGCAAATTTACTTGCAGTACTAACCCATCATGTATTAAAACAGTATTATAAAACAAGTCTTTATAAAGCTTTTTTTTTTTTACACTTCTGCGACAGTCTATAACTGTGTATCTCCTTTCTGAAAATTATTTGAATCTGTTTGGTTTTGCCCAGTACTCCCTATTTCCAGGAACATTTTATACCCATAGCTCTCAAATCTAAAGCTAACTACTACAACCAACACTAATTAAATTCCTCTAGAAACATTAGGTCTTCATACAAATAATTAAGTGAAGCTTGAAGGAGAAAAATATTCAAGAATATTAAATGTATGCCTGTAAGGTGAGCTTGGTGTTTATGTTAATCTAAAGTATCAAAGAGACTTTATCAGCCAGGCTTAAATCAGTGGGAGTAGTGATGCTGAACAATCAAGGTTCCAGTCCTGGTCAAACAGTTATTTTGGATTTTCAAGGATGAACAATTATCTCTAAAAATATCCCTTTTAAAAGGAACAATAAACCATTTATTGTTCTGAGAGCTTTGGTGGGTGGTGGTTGGGTTGGTTGGGGGTTTTTATTGGCAAATATAGCATCAATAAGAAGTATTATTGACAGGTCCGGTCAGCATCTTGTGGATACAAGTAGAAGGCAGACCATCAGGAGCACATACTTTTAGCAAGTAAAAAAACCCCTTGATGTGCCCTGACAAGACATGGGAGTATCTAATACATAAGGAAAAAGATTAATTTTTATCTTTGTACATAAACTGATAAAGAAACCTGATTCTCAGATCTGAAGGAGAAACACAGTTTAGAGCACTTGGACTAAAAGGATTCAAAGTATTAATTTTTAAAAAAATCCATTTCAAAAGAAACATTTATTTTCTTTGAGTTCATGAAGCAGATTAAGTTACTTTATAGTTCTCAGAATATAGTGCAATCTCTACTAAAATGCATTGCATTAGAGCATATATTCTTAGGCACTTGAAACAAATGTTATTTTTCAGTTTCTATTACACAGCAAAGTTTGCTGAAGTATTGCAAAGATTTCCCTCCCAAAAACAAATAACAGGACAAAGCAAAGAACATAAGTAGAGACAAAGAATTAACATCACAAAACCATCACTGGTATTTTTAGCAGTAAGTCACACTTAAAATATGAAGGGAGTGACACTGGATTAAGATTTTGGTGCCAATGAAAACTGCTACCCTCAGTCCAATAAAGCCACTCTGAAGTACTTTAGTATATACTCCATGAATTTTTAATGCCAAATATTCCATATCCTTATCTAATGGTTGAAATACATTGCCTTAGCATAATAAGGAACCTGTGGGTAAAAACAAAAGAGAAAGGCAAAACAATTAGGCATTCCTCAAATACGAGTAGCTAGAAAAAACAGGAAAACAATTGGCCTTGAGGAAAGTGACCTTCCCAAGAGCTCACCCAGCTGCACAGAAAAAGACGCTCTCAAGCCTAATGATAAGTACTAAGGGGGGGAGGTAAGGGGAGAAAGACAACAATGTAATTTAACATCTGCATATAACTGAACCACTCTGTACTGTGAAGTATCCTTCACAGAGTCCGAGGGTTTATATACTTAAATGCACACATGCAGATGCTGGCTGCCATAATTATTTCCTTGTATGTTTTACTTGGCTACTAATAGTCAGATAAAAAGAGCATTTTCATCTTCTGAAGGCTGGCTTTTATCTTCAGCAAACACTTGTCAATTCTGGAGGGGAAGAACAGAGGAGAAATATCCAGATGGACCAGAGGGGTGAATACAGTTTATCCATAGGGTAGTCATACTACTTGTAATATTGAGCTCATTAAAAATGCTTGTCTAAGTACAGAAAAAAAAGATTATTTAATAAGGCTTTTACCTTCACTGTCCAAAAACTTACACGTTTTTTTGTTTTGTTTTCCAAGATGAAGCCCAACCTTTTCTTTAAGGTCCACACAGCTCAACAGTATGTGTCTAAATTTTACTGATTTTACTAGTGAAAAACCACTAAGTGAATGGATGGATGCCACCACAGAACTTGTAAAATGCTACAGTGCCATAAATACATTTCCTTAAATAGTATGCACCTCTTGGGAGTTTTCAGTTTTCTCCAAAGTGCTAGCAGACAAGCCTCTTTAAACACTCCACCTGCAAGAGAAGAAAAAAGTTCCTAAAATAAGGCTAAATAGCAAAATTAGTTTCAGGATGAACAGACCAATTTAACAGTTGCAGATGCTCTGAAATTGAAAAAATACCATAATCACATGAAGTGGTTGCCGTGCATTCTAAGTTTAGCATGTGAAATCCTAAATGAGAGGAACTAAAAATTCAGCTGGTACTCACAAAAGGATGGACAAACACACGGACAAACTGACACATCACAGCACACGCATTTGTGAAAAGGACACTAGGATTGGAAAATGTTATGTAGCCTCAGTGCACCAGTACCTTAGGCTTTTATTTAGCCAGTAGCTTACAATGGACATAAAAGAGCTCAACTCAAAATTTTTACTTCAGCTATTAGGTGCACATCTACTACTTTTTTTATGTGCCCCTAAGCATATTTTAAATAAACTTGATCGATGAAATGGAGTCTGCTGAGAACGTGGACCTTGAAGACATGGAGAAGACATGCTACAGCTTCAAATGGTGCACCAGCAAGACACTAGGGTAAGATGAAACACTGTAGAGGTCACTTCAAGAAGACACTGAGAACATGTCAGTTTAGGGGAAAAAAACCCTGAACTCAAGAACAGCAGTGAACAAAAGCAACGAGCAATACTATGCCATTCAGGTACTGCCCAACTCAGGAATTCCTATCTCATACAGGAACTCCCACTAACAGCGATTAAAGTCAGGCCACAAAGCACAAATCTACCACCTTCAAATGCCAGAACAAACCTCTTCTGGCAGCAGCTAAACACACATTTGTGTCTGCCTTCTTCCTCTGCATCTGAAGATCTGAGCCAAATTCTCCAAAACTATATGCTTTTTATCACAAATTTATTGGCTGGCAGCACAGAAGTCTTAAATGCTGCTTACCTGTTCAGTTTCAGTAAATTAAGGTATAATAATTTTTTAGAAGTCTGAAATAAGTAATTGAAGTAAAGGTCTAACTACTTAGTACCTGTTTATATGCGAATAGCTTTACATGGCAGCGGACAAAAACTGATCTAGAACCATGCTAAGGAACAGTTTTTCAACAAAACCTGTTCATTTTTTGCAGTGCACATCAAACAGGCCTGGCTAGTTTCCCAGATGATTTACAAAATAGTTCTGCTGAACTGGAAAGACCTTTACAAGAGATCCCGGAGCCATTTCTCTGTTATTAGAACATTTGTTTTCAGGCAATACTTTAATCCTAAGGGAGGTTTGACAATAAAAAGCTGCCATAAATGGACATTTAAATTTTTTATAGCTGTACTATCAGATCTTTCATCTAAAAATAAGTTGTTCTCTAGAAAGTAGAAATGGTTTAAATTTAGAGAACAACATTTATGTAATTTAAGGGAATGGCTTTCTTAGGAGAGGAAAGAATAAACTAGAAAGAAAATTGGACTACAAAACATTTTACCAGTTATTTCAAAAGATGATTTTTTTCTTTTTAAATCATAGTGCACTGGAATTAATTACTTTCATATATGCTCTTTTCCATTTCTGATGTTTAAAGAAAAGATAACTAGTCTGCCTTTAAGTCAAAAATCATATTGCAAACAGTCTGATGATGCTACCATTAGAGATATAGAACAGAAAAACATGGTCACAAAAGTAAAAAAAACAATTAGCTGGACATGAAAATGCCAATGCAGCCAGCGAAGGAAGAGGTTCTCCCCTACTGCATTTAGCGAATACTGATTTTTAGAAAAGGAAGAAAGGAGAAAGAAACAATACCAACAACAACGAAAAAAAAAAAGCCCCGAGCACCAGGACATAATCCTGAATCAGAAAGTAAGAGTATAGTTTATCTTATCACTGACATCTGTACATCCTTCACAGATTACAGAGCAGCAGTAAGAGGGCACCCACTAGAAAGTTATGATTTGCCACGGAACAAAAAGCAAAACAAAAAAATCCAACCATCTTTACACTCTACCACCTACCTCCAAGGCAGGGTCAGCTGTATTTACACTGGCTTTGTCAAGCATTTGTTCAGTCTCATCTTACAAATATCCAGCAACAAAGATGTAACAGCTTGTTCCAACTTCTTAATTTTTGAAACTTCAACTCCACCTCCTTGCAAATTAGCCTACGATTTACCTCACTCACTGAGCAAAAAGAACAGTTTACTTCATTGCCCACCACAGCTTTTTAAACATTTGGAAGCATACCACATTTCCAAATATTTAGTCCTCTATGGCAATGGTTCCAAAAAACTGGGTATAATTTACTGATGAGGCACAGAGTTCAGACAAATACATTCTGCTTAGTTCAACAGTTATACCTGTGCTGCTAGTAAAGGTTGGGAGGAAGTATCCCATTGCATACCAGCTCTCTACTTTGTCTTCCTTTCTAAATTAATACAAGAATTTTTCTTAGTAAATTAACAACGGATATTAAGGAAAAGCCACACCTTGCACCTTGACCTTTCGAAATTTAACCTCAAGATACTCAAGGGGTTTTGGGTCTTGTTACATTTTTAAACATATCCATTTTCCACTTGTGCATTTCTTTCTTATATCTGAAGTTACTGAGAGTTTAAAACCAGCCTGAGATGGCACGACATGGCTTTATCTTCTCTCAGCATAGGGAGAATCTGGCACTGTGCACTTTGTTCAGTTTCTTCAAATCCAGTGCCTTTATTTTGTCACCCCAGAATTCCTTTCTTCCCCAAGGGTCAGGCTCTGTATTTTGAATCATATTTGTGTAAAATCACCTTTCTCCTTCAGATTATCATCAGTGTGCCATCAGTTAGAAGCAAACTGTATTAACTTACAGGGTTTTTTTCCCCAAAATTCTTAATTGTTAAAATAAGTAGTCAGGGGTACATTCCAAAATCATGCCGGATACATTTTTAACATGCTTAATGGGGTACCTTGAGCAATTAATTGAAGTTTAATGACTCACAAGAAAACCCCAACCTCCTGGCTTAGTAACCTACCACAGATCCCTGTGATACGAGCATTATGTGTCTCCATTCTTATTAGCCAAATCTCCATCGATCCATCAGAGAAGCATCTAGTAAGCAATCACCTCATACAGGCACACAGGACAGGGCAGCAAGTACAAGGAAGAAGCACTGCAGTTATTTCAGTGATGTAGCTGTCAGCAGCATTTGTTTCTTTTGGGTAATAAAGACATTGCCACTAACTCTGAACCATCATTTATTGACAAAATTAAATATGCAGATGTTTTATACCTTGGACCACTGATGCCATCTCCACAAAGTAGTTTTTATTTGAACACTTACTCTAATTACAAAGTCTAAATAAACAATTAGATAAGAATTTGGCAGATAATTTAGCTTTTATCATATCATTGACTGTGTGATCAAATATATTTTTTGCAGACTTCCGTAAAAACTTTTTAAATGCAAAGATGAGTTTTCACGCAGAACTGAAACTTTGTTTCTCTTTACTGATTACCTTCACTTATTTCATAACAAGCCACTTCCAACAAGCTCCCAGTTTTTAATACCTGCAGTTTACTCCGAGCGTCTCCTCTCTTCCACTTCCTGTTCCACAGGCGTGGCAGGTGCTTCGCTCGCGTCCTGCTTCGCAGGTGTGGCAGGCATATCGCCATTGATACTCTCCAGGCCAGAAACAGACATCAAGCTTTTCCGTTCTTTGGAATTCGATTTGTGCTCCACTTTTGTGACTCTAAATCTAAGGTAAGCAAAAGAAAGATTCAGTTGCATTTCCCCAGACATTAGTTAGATTGTTCTCAGTACCCAGCGTATGGACAGAAACACATTTTTAGGTCCCAAGACTTTGACATTAGAGCAGACACCTACATGGACCCAGCTTCACTTCAGAACAATCTTTCTTCCTATTACCCACATATACTTTTTATGCTCACATTTAATCACATATTATGTGATTATAATCACATTTTCTCAGGGAACTGCGTTTAAAAGCAGAATCCACAGATCGCATACTGCTTCTTAAACAGTAATTTTCTAAGACAACTACAATGTAAGATAGGAATTAAAAATAATGAAACAGAATTAAATGGTTTCTATAGGTCACACTTACTTGAGAAGTATCAAGCTCAGAAACAGAGGAATTTATTAGTGTGCAAGCCTCAATTCTTTTTATCCAGTATCAACAGAGCAATAGCTCTGGATTCATACCCACAGTAAATCCCCACCTATTTACATAGTTTCAGGGAAAAAAAAGTAGTTAAACTTGGTTCTTCCAGAAATAACTTCAGTCTAATAGTAACAGGATTAAAAAAAACAATCACTGATGCTATAAGCAGAGCAGAATCAATGAATATCTGATCCAGCATGGGCCACTGTACTTAAGAGAACTATACAATAAAATGACCTAAGTCTTACCTTCCCACAGAAAGAACTGTAACTTCTCCAAGACGACTTCTTCTGTTCTCTTTGGATTTGTGAGCTGGCTTTATAAAGTGCCACCGTTTGTGACTACAACGATTACAAACATCCTTTTCTACTACTCCTCCAACAGTATGGAAGTGATGGCCTTTGCAGTTGTGCTTAAACGGAACAGCACCAGGTGACAAAGGAGACCCTGGACTCGTTGGACTCCCAGGAGAGGTAGGAGATAAAGGGCTGCAAGAAAAAGTATAAAGGAAATTCAACATTAACTAGAAAATCCTGTTTCTTAAAAAGGAAAAAAGGATAAAATGTAACCTTCAGTTATGTCTAGTGAATAGCTACTTTTTTCAGGGACCATTTACTTGTGAAGCCATCTGGATTAAGGTTCCCTCCGATATCATATTTTTGCAGTGAAAAAAATCACTTTGATAAATTAATTCAGCTGCAGTCACGTGGTTAAGGTAGCTAACACAAAAGGCAAAGAAATATAAAAAAATCACCCTAAAACAGAAGAGAAGTAGTTACATGGACTTCTACTGATGAAGACACCTGATTAGCTGATTAAATTCGCACTTGAAGAACTATGGAAAGCATTTCAGAATTGTTACAAGATCTTTAAGAACTCACAGAATAGCATAGTCCCACAACATCGCAAAGAGGGAAAACTAAAATATCTGCTATGAAGAGAAAAGCAATCAACAGATCATTCTGCTTAAACTTCAGAAAAAGGCTTTTTTACAGTACCTAGAAAGAAAAAAAAACAGTACAGCCACCAAAAGGCATTTATTAAGAATGTCTAATCAAATCAATTTAATCAGATAGCATAGATAGCAAGTAGAAGGTGTATTTTTTGACTTCAGCATCAGATTTGACACTGTCTCGCAACATGTTCCCCTAAAGCAAGCTAGAGTTCAGTGCATTAAAGGTGAAGTTACTGTAGTGTAAGGTAGCACACCTTTGTTAAAAAAGAGACATACCAGAAACTTATATATCAGTACTTTACTACGAAACTGGAAAGACATACTAAATGTGGTTAAATTGGTCCTGACTATATTTGGTGTTTAAAATAACCACTTGGGGAGTGGAACAGAAGAATAGCTAAAGTACCAATAACCTTTCAGTCACCCGTAGTAACTGTAGAGAACAAGATAAGAAATTAGGATGATCAGAGGACAGAATGTGTGTTAAAGACACATTCACACATACAATAAATCTTAGTAAAAATAATGGATGTATTGCGGTAAGGACAACACAAATTCCAGTGCTTTAGCAAAAAACTTTACAAACCCAGATTAAAAAGCACTAGTTCATTCTTCAGAAAAACAGAGTGAAGATCACAAGCTGAACATGAATCGTTACAATATTGTTGCTTAGAAAGGACAACTCTCACAGCAGAAACAACAGGAGTAGAGTCTGTGAACCTAAAGTTGCATTACTCAGCATTCATTATGCCTCAGCTGAACCTTCCATCCAGTTTTAGAGATATTTCAAGAAAAATACTAACAAACTGAAAAGACTCCAAAGGAGTACAGAAAGAACAAATTAAAGAAATAAAACATGCCATTAAGAGACTGGAGTTAATTGGATGCTTATTTTCAAAACAAAAATGTTGGCAGGAGACATTTAATGGTTTTCAAATAAATAAGAGAATGCTATAAGAGAAAAAAACCTGTTCAACATCTGAAGCAAAGACAGGAACTAATGACTTTACATGGCAGAAGTGCAGATTTTACCTAGCGACTACTATTCCTATCATTAGGAAGCATTTCATAGTGCACCAAATTTAAAAAGAAATACAATGGATTTGCACTTGAGTTACAAAAGCCTTAGGAGTATGTATCAGAAACGATATAAAAGTAAACAGTTTCCCCTTCTCCTTACTTTAGTATTTTAATTCATGACCGAAACAACAGCCTAAAACTCCCAAAATAACATCACACATCCCTACACAGAAATATTGAGTTAAAATTCAAACAAATATTGCTGCTTCAAATACACTCCCACTTCTTTTATTACTGACACAGTACTACTAGGATCTTCATCTTCCCTGCTCTGAATATGAACACAGGATCTCTTATGAAGAGTATTTACAGGAGGAAAGATACCATTTAAAGATACTTATGTACAGATATAAGTACTTTTACACAAATGATGCATCTGCAACTCAAGGGCTGAACTACTTTTTCTACACAACTCTCTGAAGAGGTGTGTAATGAAACAAAATACAAGGTAGGTCAGCCAATGTGTATTATTAACACAATAATACACAACAAAAAAACTAGACCAGGAAACATAGAAAGATATGTCTATTTTAAGTTAGCATCCATGCAAATGAAACAAGTGCTGCTTCTGTTCTTCCAAATCAGAGTAGTTTTGGACTAAGTCAACTTGTAACTTCAACCTGAAGAAAGCAAGTATTTGCAGCCTCTAAATCTTTACCCCAAAAAGCAATAAATTTGTGCTACATACCTAGAACGCATAACCAGAAGAGCCAGTTACCGACCCAAGGCATACACTAAGATTTAGTGATTCAGAGACACCACAAGAAAATCAAAGTATTATCCTCTTAGATGGTAACTAAGGAAATAAAACCCTTTGAAAGGTTACATTTACAGTTCTCTCAGGAAACATGCATTAAAAAGATGTGTAATTACCTTTCAGGTTCAAAGACACTGCTATCTGCTACCATGGCTTTTAACACATCAGCATTTGCTGCAATGAGAATAAATAGAATTCTTCAAAAGTGTACAGCTCTAACTTCAGAAACAACAAACAGCAAAATTAAAGATACTCAAAAAAAAGTCATCTAAAAGACAGATGACTGCATTACATATATCTCCAAAAAGGCATAAGAGAAAATTATGCAAAAATGTTAATATAATTCTATGGGATTTTCTTAACATGAGCTACTAACATTACAGTTCATATTGTAATCAAAGCCCTGCTTCAATGCAAGCCATGTAATGTAGCCATCTGCACAACACTCTGAAAATTTTATAACATCTACTTGACTACAGGAGTATCACCTCACATGTGTAAAGCAACGTAAGATTAAAAACATCAGTTTAAATGAACCTTACAAAATGCAAATAAATTATCAGCCAAGAACTATAGACTGTTCACATACTCTAAAAAAACCAAAACATATGGGGTGTATAATCCCAACCTAAAGGAATAAACAAGTTCAAAGCCCTAACAGTTAAGGGAAAACAAACAAACAAAAAACTAAAAACAAAACAAAAAAACAACAAACCAAACCCAAAATACAGCTTTTCCAGAGGATTAGCTTTGAATTACTTGTGAATGAAGACAAGTCCAATGCCTAGAACTTTGATTTATACAAATTTAAAATTAAAAGGCTAAAGGTTCTCAAACATGCATTCTCCAAAATGTTTCTTCTATTGAGCAAATATGTTCTGAACTAACCAACCATTCCAATGGCTACTTCAGTGTGATTTTATTTTTTCAGTCATATCTTTTTCATCCTTTCCTTTGCTCACCACAGCGCATGAAGATGCTATGCTCAAAATTCAACACTAGCACTAGTCTACCTGTGTCTCAATTCTACACAAATCTTTCATCAAACAATTGTAGGAATTGTTTCAAGACAAGTTTAATCTGGCTGAAACATAAAAATTTCACATGCTTTAAACACTGCCATTAATAAAGTAGTCTCTAGCTATTACTTCAGAAACAAAACAAAAAGATAAACCAAAAGAACTGAATACCCAAATAGTTAAAATATCAAGAAATGCACGAACCAAACTTCACATAAAAAATTTTCAGGTAAGCGAAAAGAGCTTTCCTATTTTCTTTGAATTTATTGCCTTCTGAAGGCAAAGATTTAAGCATGTACAATTAAATGACAACCCGTGAACACGCCATACACTTCAGAATATCTGAAAGAAACCCACAACTTATTTGTTATAGAACACCACCACAAAGGCTGGTAACTTCAATATCACAATACTATACCTTCATTTTTCATAATGTAGTTAACAATTTGTCCCACAGTGTCACTGTTCTCATGTATGGTTTCATTCATTTCTGCGCAAGGAAATAAATACGTTGTCAACATCTTAGCCTTCCAAATCTAGAAGTGATTTATTTTAAAACAAAAACAAAACAAGCCAAAGCAAAAAACAAACACACACACGCACGAGACAAAGTTGCATAAAAAAGAAGACAAGATCTACTGGCACTTTGGAGAGAAAGCTTAGATGAGACTTTTGATTCCTTACACAAGAAAAAATATAAACACAATTGTGGAATCTACACATAGGCTCTAACATTGATCTAAGACCTGAATAAACCAAATATTTTCACAAGCATACGTCAAAATTCCTTCTCTATAGCTCATAAGGAGACAAACAAGAAAGCAGTATTTCTAATCCTAAACACAGGGAGGAAAAACACAAACAAGAAAATCATTAAACTGTCTCAAGTCACTATTTTAAAATCCGTATTATTGGCTTCTAGTATAAGAGGGATTCAGTTTAAGGTTTTCCACCACAACTACAAGGACATAACATTTGATTTTTTTTTAATTTAAAAAAAATCTCATATAACTACAGGAGTAAGAGTCAAGAAAGAAACTTCATGACTATACTTAATAGACTGCATCCATTAACAATATTGGAAGCTTCCCCAGAATAACCTCAGAAGACAGAGAAACTGAGGACAGAAATAGAACAACTAAGAGGCACAGCTCTGCCCTTCGCTAATAACTGTTATGACCAGCTTTATAAAGAAAATAAAATATGAAAAAGAAATTAAATAATAAATAAAAATAAAACAAAAAAAATCACAGGATTGAGGCAAGTTTGATAGGTGAGACCCTAAATTTTTCTCTAAGTAGTAAGTTAAGGGCTTCCTCACCACTGTACCCACCCTTCATCTGCATCCTAATACTTGCAACTTTGTAATGCAACTTAGACACAGCTTCCCCTTTCATTACCACTCACCCACCTTGCTGTTACCACTCAGGTGAACTAACAGATCAGATAGTCCTGAGCACATGCCCCGGACAGTAATTGCTTAAGAACACACTGACACATCACTACTGCACCATGCGGCTCTACCCTTACCACAGAGCCAATGTAATTTGCACTTATTATGAACCTACTGACAGTAATTAATTGGGAGAAAAGAAGAGGCCCAAAGCATTCACAAGTGACTTGGCCCTTGTATTTTACTTAGTCAAATGCCATACTGGGTTACTATAGCCCTTCCCAAGCAGTAACATTCTTTCCTTGGTTTTTTTTCAAGTAAGTGAAGAATAAGGAATAAGGAACCACAAACAGCAAGAGCACAAATGAACAAACGTTAGAACAGAAACAAAGGTATCTTTAAGAAAAAGCTATACACAGCACCCATCACATAGAAGAGAATGTCGACAGTCAGTCCAAAGGTTCAGTTTTATGAGAGGGGATATGAGGATGACAGCACAACAGGAACAAATTAAGATTGCTAAACATAAAACTAAGATTTAGGCTTTAAAAGGCAGCTTTTTGTCACTCCTCGGACAGAATTATAATAATACATCGTTGCTAACAGCACGTGGAATGCAGAAAAGCAATTTGCTGACTCCAATGGCAGTGTGTAGTTGCAAACACACATACTGGATACTTTGATCCTTCTGAAAGCTCTTAATTGATGTTAGAGGGAACACTCCTAGTTTTGACTGGCAAAGATCAAAACCCAACAGACATATTAATGGTAATAATAATATTTTTCTTAATATTGCTTTGATGTCAAATATAGACACACAAATTACAGAAGTCTCACAAATTACTCCATAGTAGTTGCAACATACAGAAGTAAGAAATTATTTATTAGACTTGCTGATTACCTATTTTTTCATCAAGTTCTTCTTCTTCTACTTGTTCAGCCTCTGTTGTACAACGATACCCTTTTTTCTTAAGGACATGACAGATGAGAATCCCCAACAGACCCGTGATGAAGAAAATAGGAACCAATGCAAAAGCAATATACTCTAGGTGTTCAGCTTTGCCACCATTGCCATCAGTTTCAGTTGTCAAAGTAGTTGTCTGTAAGCCATAGCTTGACAAAACCTGGGCAATCTCTCCATTACCTACATAAATGAATAAACACAATTATTACAACATACCATAAATCATGTCAAAACACTTAGAAAATTACAAGCATGGCCAAATCCCCATAGCATTGATGTGATGTACCTTCTGTGATTACCTGAATAGGCAACACACAACCTACTGGCATCTAACATACAAAAAACCCACGATATTTCTTCAATGTAACAGTGAAGCCAAATAAACTTGTAATCTCAACAAGAGGGCTCGCCTATTTCACAGAAGAGTAACACCACCATTGCTCCTGTTCCCATCAGTGAGGAAAATACCATACAATTCCTCTGCCCCCAACTGCCCTTAAGCATAATCTACATCTAGCTGATTACTTCAACCACATTCCGCTTGGTTTTTTATTGTTTAATTTACAGAAAATCGTCCATAAACAATGATGTAATCTTTTCTCTGCTCTACTGATAAAGAATCCTATTTGGTTACTCTGGATTTTGCCCATTACACCCATGTAATTTATTTCTTATGGCACGCCTTTTAAAGAACTTTGTTTACATTTTATGAATTTGATTGTTTTAGCAATCTACCTGCTAAAAATAAATACATGCATATTCACTATCTTCTTCATGAAGTTTAAGGAGTTACATGACTGTATTTCTTGCTTTCAGGCATGAAAATTAAATGTAGCTATCAAACTCACAGCATACAGAAACAATTTTTTGTCTTAGTGGTAATTATTATTTGAAGAAATTAAATACAATCAGTGTACAACTTATTTACATACAAGACAAATTAAATATTCAGATATGGCATATGATCTGCTCAAACATCTCAGCTAAGCATAGCTGGAATACATGTCTCAGTAGCAACACTAGCATACACACTCCTCCCTCTTCTCACCATCAATGTGCCAGTTCACCTATCTGTGGAAGAAGAGCAACCACTTAGGTTAAAAATAATTTAGATAAAATATGGGTTGGGTTGGTTGGTTGTTTTTTCTTTTTCTTACTTTCACACCTGGATCACTTCTAGTTCAATTCACCACATGGACCTACACACCGATTAAAGGGCATAATCACAGGACTGCTTACACTGGCAATGCCACAAGGAGGAACGGACAGGCAGCTGTGACCTCAGTTCACCCTGCAAGGCAAAGACACCTGGTGACCACACCTAGCACTTCATCCTCTCCTGGCTCTAGGGCAGGTATACTCTGAACTGCATTAAACTGCAGTGACACTTCCTACACCCAGGCCGCTCATCTAAGGCCCATGGACATATGCTTTGATTTAAAGAATTAATTTTAAGTTTCATTTAAAGTAATTTTTTTTTCTTGTTTTTAAATTACATGCTTTTACATTCAGGCATAAAAATTAAAAAAACCCAACCAAACAACTTGTTTATTGGCTCAATTTCCTAAATACATGCTAAATACCTCACCCTCAAGAATTTAAGAAAACTAACTTTATTTTTTAAAATTTACTATGGTGACGGAGTTTTAGTGAAATTAATTAAATGCCAAAAATTGCCAGCTTATGTTCCTCCCCTTGCAATTTCAGAAGCGGTGGATATTTTCTTAAAAGAAAGAAGTCCTAAATCAGCTATTTACTTTCATTCAGTACATTAAGCTTACTTAGATATAAAATAAAGCATTCTACTAGAGCTGCAGGAGAGCTTTCTGTTATCAAAGTCTGATTTCTTTTTTTAAATTCTTAATTCAGGTGCTTAGCAGTGAATTTGTTTAGAACACTACTGGTAATTTTGTACTGACTTAATACAGGCTTTTAGTTACTTTAATGGCAGTAAATGTAGCCAGAACAGTCTGCTGCAACTTCAAATTAAATATACTTTTTAAGGTTTAGTTGATTTAAATAGTATTTATCTACTCTGGGCACGACAGTCAAATTGCCTTTGCATAACTAAGCAGCTGAAATAACAAGTAATTTCAATTCAAGTCAAAATATACCATTGTCCAAAGATATTTAGGAACTATTTGGGCTTCTCTGCCTTGCTAATAAGATGGTACCTACAGAAGAGACCAGGCAAACTAGAAAAGGCTGCAAAGAACAGGTTAAAAAAAAAAAGTGCATTTTCTAGGGGGAGAAAAACTCTTAAGAGAAGAAAAGCTGTTGCCTATCATTTCCTTCCTCTATTGTTCAAGGAAATTATACTTCAGGGAATAGGAATAAACCGAATAACAAAGGAAAAACACTTATCATCGAAGAGGAACATTCAACAAGTTTGTGAATTCCGCTTAACTTCTAGCTTCCTTGTAGTAATCAGAACCTACAACCAGAAGTGAAATAAGCAGGAAGCCTGATGAGAAAAAAGGAAGCCACATGATGAAAGAACATACTTACAACTAGTAACAGTACTGCCAATTGCCCTAGAGGTTAAGCAAGATTGTGTAAAGTCTCCTGGCAAGAACAGACCTCAAAACCTTCATTAGATTTGTCAAAAGCAGTATCTCAAAAAAGCGAGCAGAAAGATCAACCACATTTCTTTAAAGCTCATTCTAACTGCACCTACTTTAAGAACATTAATAGTAAGATGCATGCATCAAGTCCCAGGGATGACCTACCCGAACATAGAGCTGTCAAGTCTTTCATAGTACCTCAAGCTAGACCCTGCTATGAGTCCTTAGAGACTGAGTCTTTGGCTCACTGAAGTCATCACAAAAAAACGATTGTAGGCAAATTTTGCAGTAGGCCTGGAAAGAGCTTTCTACTCCGAGAGATAAGTCACCACCCTCGTGAGTTCTTCCCTATTTATTTCTAAAGTACATGCCCTATCAACACTTCCGTAATTTGTCTGCTGGAAGTTTTAGATAGGCTTCTCTGAAAGCTTCAAGGTGGGGACTCGGAGAGGAGACACCCCCTATGTCAGGACATAGCGTTCAGCACAACAGCAGCAAACCAGCTACAGCCAAAAGCATTACTGCATAATGCACGTAACCCCCAGGAGTTTTAAACCACTGCAATTCCTACACTCCCAGATGGAGCTTGTTAGGAACCAAAAGGAAGACCAAACCTAATAAATCATCTTGTCTGTCCAAACAGCCACACCATGATGGCATCTGACATTAAGAATTCAATGAGAAAAACTGAGAAAGAGAAAAATTGCAACATGAATGGCAGTAACAGAGACTCTGTCCATTCCTTGTGTGTGACACAACCCGTGGTGGATAACGCTGTGGAAGCACACGCAGAGACAAGTGCTCGCTTCACTGTTTACCAGCATTAACATTGCTGTGCTTATGGTGCTTTGGTCACTACCTGAGCAGCGTGTAGCTCCTACTGCAAAAATACATGGAACTGACTCTCTGCATTCCTGCTGGTAAAATTTTTCCTCTGATTTCAGCTTTCAAATAAAATATCCACCGCATGCAGCTACCACATGCATTTAACAAAGCACACTTTACCAGTCTGGCTGCTAATAAAAGAACTCTTCCTGGACACACCAGATACATTAAAGCATTCCACATCATGGGTAAATTTACAAGAGCAAGCAGCATCGTGCAAGCAGCATTAAATCAATGCTATCAAACACATCATATCAATGCATTTATGCAAATGAACATCCACACTGGTTTAGATGAGTCAAGAATTAATTTTAACTAAACCCATTACATTTCCTTTGTGAAGGTACAGCAGACTGACAGAATGCATTTGACCAACTCAGAGGGGAGAAAAAGAAGTCCTATTCTTTCATAGCTTTCACACTTCCTGCTAGACTTGACAACTTTCAGCTTTAATAAACACAATTCATCTAGATAAAGCAGACTAAATTACTGCTATCATTAAACCCTACCAATGCACATGGCATACTAACAGTCCTCTGGCATAACTGACTTCAAGCTCAGTAAAGCCAGTCCCGAGTGTAAACATTTGTGAAGCCAGTACAAGTCTATGCATACACATCCTTTGGCTTACCAAAACATGCTTACACTCTCTTCAAGATGCCAGTTACAGGTAAACTGTATAATCATCTCCACATGTAGAAACACGCAGTAATATGACAAAGTAACAGTCAAAAAGAAAATTAATTTTTTATCTGTTAAAAAATATTTTACATTACAGTGACTGAGAGGTAAAAAAAAGATGGGCATAATCAAGAAGAGAAGAAAAATCCACAATTCTTCTCCCTCGCTTACCTCTGCATACAAAACCTGAAAAAAGTAAGAATTAGGGCCTAGGAGAGTACTATCTACCAGTCAACACGAAGTAAAATTGGAGGTGCTGAGCTCTTCCAGTGAAACCCATTAGCTGGGGGAAAAAAGAAAAAAAAAGTTCTGACAATGCCAGTATCTCCAGCACCATTTTCCTGGCCCTACCTGTGCCTATGGCACTGATTTCTCTCCACTCCCCTGAAGAGAGGAGGGACTGGATGAGAAGCCTCCCGTTCCTCTGGCCTTCGGGAAACAAGAGGCACATGGCAGGCATCCCAGTCCTTCCTGACCAAGCTGGCCTGCACCAAGTAACAGTTACAGAAGTACCACAGTAAGCACAGAAACATTTATTGCTTAATTTCATGCTAAGGTATGGCCACGTTACCCATCTCCACCGAGTTCACAGCCTGCTCTCCAACAGCCACACACGGCACAGAGCTGATAGAGCTGAGCAGCTCCTGACAGCCGACACCGAGCACCCGCGCACACACGAGTGTCTGGGGAGAGCGGGCAGCACTCGGAAAGCACTGCAGACACACGGGCAGCGGCACCGCTCCCCCCGTGAGCCTGCGGGCACACACGGGCACTGCCACTAACGTGCACCGGGCCAGGGCCCTGGGCACAGCCCACGGCCGGCGGGGTCCCGGGAGCGGAACGCGAAGCCAAGCCCGGCCCCAGCGCAGCGAGGCAGAAACCGCTCTTCGACCTCTTCTACCCTGGGCTCCGCACGATTCCAGCTCCAAGCGGAATGGGCCCCGGCCCCCGGCTCTGCACAGTTCGCTGCCGTTCTGCCTTTTCCCCCCGCGCAACTCGCGGCCGTACGTGACCGAGTGACAGCCGGGCCGGGGGCTGTGGCGACACGAGGAGCCGCTTTACCGCCC
>VZRW01002365.1:0-122479 GCA_013398125.1 Aegotheles bennettii
TCTGTGATTCTGTGATATGGTCCTGTTTTTCAGGTTTGTGACCAGAACAATGCTGATAGCACACAAATGTTTTAGCTTTTGCTGAAAAGTGTTTGTGCAACATCAAGGCCTACTCTGCTTCTTGCCCTGCTCCCCCACTGAATAAATCTGGGATGTGCAAAAGGTTGGGAGGGGATGCAACCAGGCAGACGACCTGAATATTCAAAGAGATATTCCATGCTGTATTATGTCATGCTCAGCAATAAAACAGAGAGGAGTGATATTAGGTAGGTTAGTAATCTTTTGGCGTGGAACTGGCTGGACATTGGTCTACACAAGGGAGGTGGTGAGTGATTGTCTTTGCATCACTTGTTTTGTTTCTTCTTCCTTCCATTTTTCTATCCTTGACTTATTAAACTTTTTATCTCGACCCATGAGTTTTCTCATTGTTACTCTTCCTTTTCTCTTTCCCCATCCCACTGGAGGACAGTTTTGTGTCTGCTTCTGGATCATTGTTTGACCTGTTAGTGTAAAATCATCCCAGTGCCACTTCAGTGGAAGGTCACCAAAAGCAACTCCATGTTCATGGACCTTGTTATTTCACTGCGCTGGCCAGCGTAACCTTTTACTGGGATGCTTTTAAAAATGAGGGAGGAATCACCCTAGCAGAGAAAAAGATGAAGTTCTTGCTTGCAAAACTGAGGAAAACAATGAAAGCAGTAGTAATAGAAGGCAATCACAGCACACCTTTGCTGACAGACAGAGTCTGTTATAAATAAAAGAAGAAAGCTGAAAGAAAATCCATTAGGGCTGGATTGGAGCTGCAATTGCAGCTGAGTGGGATGGTCCTGAGCCCAGGGAGCTCTGTGATATTGGTGGGGCTTGCAAGACGCCCCCAGCCTGATCCCTAGGCACAGGCAGTCAGGGAGGGGACAGGCAGAGCACAGCATCTCTTACCATGAGCTGTTGGGACTTGTTCCCTGCAGGTTCTTTGTGGGCAATTATGGCCCCCACTTCTATCCTGCTTATACCGCAGTGTATATGACGTTAGCCCAGTGCCCTGCCAGACCTAGAAACTTGCCATAAAAAGAGAAAAAAAATCTGAGAATGGGAAGAGCTGATGACTGCCTGGTGCCTTCTGAAGGTGGAAACAGCAAGATGAAGGTATGCTGAATTGAAGAATTTACTGTTTGCAGGGTTGATCTGATGAAATTCAATTTTTTTAAAACACCCCAAATTTATAGGTGATTATTATGTCTCTAATGATGCAAATATTTGTCTGTTTGAGTATTACCTTCATAAAATCATAGGATCCTAGAAATTTTTTATCTTTTTCTTCCAGCAACTTGACTCACCACTCTATTAGGCTACATTTGTTCTTATTTTGAAGCTATTTTTCAGGTATACATTTTCAATTCAGGTCAAAATTTCTTTTCACAATTTTCTTTCCAATTCAGCTAAAAATGACAGAAGCTGACAAAACCAAATTTCTGGGTAATGTTTGTCTTTCTATTTTTACAAATCTCCTGATGATAGGCTTGTTGTTCCCCTGCCTGTTGGTCACTATGTAGCCATGACTGTGGATGAGTTTACAGAAGAGTGGTGGAGGTAAAGCACCTGTGTTTTAGTGTGGTAACAGGGACAGAGGTGGCCTGGTGTGAGCAGGGTTGGTCATACTACACAATCACATAGCTGCAGTGCACACAAGGGGTGGACTACACACACCCTGTGTATATCTGGTAAATCCCACCCCACTTCTCAATAAAGCACTGAGAAGCATCAGCCAGGACAGAAAAACTCATTATTTTTTCATTCATGTCAACTTTTTCAAGATTCTACAGAAAAAAAGGGTCATATTTCATGGCAGGAATTTCTAAAAAATGGAAGTGATTGCAGGATGTTGCCCTAAAATTGAGGTTTGTGAACACACCTGCACATTGGTCATTTTACATGAGCACCATCACACTGACTTTGGTTCTGTGGCTGCAGGCATGGCTGTTGTTTGGGACAGCAAAGGACTGTCTGTGGCTTGGATCATCAGTATGATTCTTCTCTAATGTAAATTAGCAATGTACCCATGGACAGTGAAGGGTTGGTGAAGCAGTGTCAGAAGCAGGAGGGAGGAGTGGGAGAGGAGCAGAGCACGGTCCTTAGCTGAAGGACTCACCATTGGACTGGCATTGAGAGGGCTCACTTGCAGGCAAGGAAGGGTATGGAGGAAGAAAGGGAGATATCTGTAAAGGATGTTTACACTGGAGGTAAGAAATGAAGAAATGAGTAATCAAAAATTATATCCTTTGAAGAGAATAAAAGTAAACTGTCCCTCTGTGCAATTAGCAAGGAAGTGTGTTAACAGTAATCACAGCTATGTGGGAAAGGGAGATGCACATGTCCTCTAAGAGATTTCCAGATTCCTCCTGGAGCTCTGCACCCTTTTTTAGAATTATATCCACCCTCATTTATAATTATATCCATCCCTCTTTTATTCCAGTTAAGAACAAAATGCTCATCAGGCTTTTTAGATTTATGTCAGCATGATTCCTCTCCTTTTCTCCTGTGAAAGCAAATGCCTTTTCAGTATTCTCTGCTTTGCTGTCTATCGCACATCTCACTGGCCTGACCTGTGCTTTGCAGATCCTTAGCTAAGCAGAGCTGCAGTTCAGAGCCTGGTGAAGAGCTCTTTCCACTCCTGTTTGTCAAATTGAAAGTAATTTTTGGATTGCTGAACTTGGGAACTTGGGCATTTTCTTTCTATCTTGCTTTTTTTCTCATTCAAAATGAGTCATCTCCAGCCACTTGATGATCACAATGAATTATGGTAGCCGTTTTCTTTTAGGGAGCTTGAGTACAGTATGAAAACGTGGCAAGCTGAAGAGTGGCTCTCCTCGGCCTAAAGGTACAGCACTGTGCTGGGGCAAATGGCTTTGCCCTGTGGCTGGTCACTGGGGCATTGGCTGTTATTTTGGGAGGTACATGAAGGTGCCTAGGAAAAGTATTTTTATTGTCAGTGGGCTTTGTCTCATACAGGAATCTGTGTAGTCAGTGGAAACATTTTAGGGGACATCCAATAGGAAAACATTGACAAGTGTGAACCTGGAAACTTTATTTTCTGTTTCCCTACTCCATATTTCATGAAAACATAACCAGAAGGTTTTGCATAACATTTTACTGAGAGATGGTGATTGTCTCCAAAAAGTGTGGAAATTGGACCTATTACCAAGATGCATGAACTCATCACAATGCTCTGCAGACAGAGAAATGAGAAACTACTCATCAGGAATGGTCCTTGGCTTGTCCCAAATTCCAGGCTCTGCCTGAGAAGTTTTTGGGAGGCTACCAGTTGGCATAGGCTGAAACTGAGCCAGGGACCACTATAGTGATTTAGTGCTATAGACAACTGTAAGGTTAGAATGCCCAGGCATGTTCCCTTTGGATTTACAGGTTCAGATTTAACTGTCAGAGATCATAAGGAATATTATTATTTTTTGGACCATCTTGTCTCACTGAGATGGGTCCCTTTCCTCTGTGCACCTTTGTTGCTACCCCTGGCCCTCTGAACTGCATGGGATTTGCAGGGAAAGCATCTCTGAAAGTGGCACATGGCTGTTTGCCCTGGGATGCCTGCATGGGGGCTGTGCAGCCGGGAGGTTTCACCTCCATGGACCAGAAGCACAGGCAGTGGTGGCAGAGGGAGCAGCTCTAGCCACTCTCTTGGTCCCACCAGCTGCTATGCTGTGAAACTGTGTGGAAGAGCAGCCAGTTTGCTGTCGTGTATTGCAGGAGGTTTCCACTAGAGACTAGGGAGCTGGTACAAACATCAACTTTTAGAACTTCAATTAAAACACAAATTCTGGCTTGTGCAATGAGAGTTCAAATTAAAGAGTTACACAGCACTTGCATGGAGACCTTCATGAATGTCAGGTGTCGGATGAGAGACTGATAGATACTGACTTGTTTAAGAACAAATTTAATGGTTAAAATCTTTACCAGCAAGAGGGGCAAGGTGATGGTGTCCTCTGGAGTTTAAATATAACCTGCTACTGTGATGGAGTGAAAAGAGATATAAAGCAAGGGAGACATTTATCACCTTTGCTGACTCGTATACTCTCTGGAGTAGTACCTGTCTGAAATGTAGTTTCCAATACACAATAAATTGTGCTTTGTTTCATTATTTTTATAGTGGTCTTGGGCCAACTGCAGCATTTACTATCTTTTACACAGTTTTTGTTTTGAAGCATGTGGGGAAGGTACTAACATTGAATTTAATCCTAAAGGACAGGAGAGTGATTCCAGAAATCACTTGCACCACATTATGTAGTAATACGATGAGCATTGGGAGTTGAATTCAAGCCTTTGTAGGTAAGAGACTGTGGAACTTAATGTACATTGATTACATGGTATAAAATGTCTTATGAACTGATAGAAAAATATGTTTTTCTCTGGCAGCTGTAATATTACAATTAAATCAGTTCCAGATACTTGGCTGTTATATCTGGAGTTGCTTGGAAATGGAGGGATGTCAGTTTATTCCAGGTGGTTCAGAGACTGTGTGTACAGTAATCCAATGCATACCTTAATTTTTTAAAAGGCCCTAGCTCTGAAATACTTGAATGTTGGCTTTCCAGGAACATGGGGCCAGTGTTCAGGACCATGGTCCCCGACTTTGATGTGGTGCTGTGTGTAGGTAAATAGGGGTCAGGATTTAGGTTGACTTCCTCCCAAGAACACCAGTAAAACAAACAGCTTTTGCCACTCCTGTCCTCTCAGATAAACTATTTATGAATATTGCACCCAGTCCTCTGAAGGCACTTGCAAAGAGGTAAGTTCTGCATTACTAAGTTCATCTTATGCAACAGAATGCTATCTTTTGTTCTGGGTCTATAATTTTAAAATAGATTAATGATATTTGATTTTTTCAACTTTGAAGAGATTATTATAAAAAACTTAGAAGTCATTTTCTGCAGAGATAGAAGAGAGAAGGAAAAGGCATTGTGCAGACACAAGTTTATAGGGCCTGATCCCACAAATTTTAGCTCTATTAACTAGACATGTCTGTGCATTCTAACCTACTACACTCAAATATTTTACTGATTTTATTCTTACTTATTTATTAATGCTTACTGAAAATCACACTGATAGTAGAAAATGGATTTTTCTAGCTGTGAAAGCAATAGTAATTATTCCATTGTCAAATTGTTTTAAAAGCACATTTAGATAAATTTCATAAGTAGGAGTGATTTTTTTCTAAAAAGCACAAAACCTGTGCACTGAATAGTCTGATCATCTGTGCTTGTAATGACAATAATTACCATTACGCTTTAGTGTCTGCTTTTGACAGAATCAACAGGGATTGATTAAGAATCAACAAAAAGATTTGGGAAGAAACAAATTGGAGCCTAGATAAAGTCCAGACTTATTTGAAGAAAACAGCACATGGAAGCAATAATTTATATTTATACCACCTTTTTTGCAAACATTGTACAAATCAATTAAAGTGATTTTCAAAAGAATAGACATGCTATTTGTACATTACCATCAGAAAAAACATATATGTAGATTGATTATATGCTATGAATAGCAGTAATAACATTTTCACAACATCTCTAACCATGAAACAAGTACTAATTAAAGCAAATTGCTAAGGGGAAAAATGGAGTAATGGCCTTGTTTTCCTCACCATAGCCTTTCACACTACTAGCTATGCCTGAAAGTGAAACTTTGATTGGCTGCCCCTAGAGTGGTGTTAAACAATGCATGGAAGGTACAGTATCTTGATTCTGCATGTATGTAATATAAAATAATACAGAAATATTATTAAAGGCACTTCTGATAATCCACACTGCTGACAGCTAACATCTTTTGCCGTGCTCTGTGCAGCTCTTGTGCCTCCACCTCCATCCCCTGCTTACAACTGCCTGGGGGCTGCCAGAGTATGGGAGGAGGGGCTGGAGTCAGGCATCCATCCCTCTCCCAGCTCACCTCCCTGTGGCTGGGCTGGAGCTGTCAGGTCACAGGGAAAGCTCCCGCTTGGTTTGGGATGGTATGGGAACTCCTATAGGGTCTGTACAAGCATGACAATGGCTGTAGCTCATGCAACATCGAAGGTCTGATCTTTTGACACCAATACACATTTCAATACAAATCCCTGGAAAGGAGCTGTACCTCTTTAGTACCTACACTTACTACACAGTGAATACCCAATTGCAAAGTAGTTTTAGCAAAGAAAAGGCTCCCTTTCACCTAGTGGGGCTTGTCTTCTTGGCTGCCCTATAGTCAAGGGAGAGAAGGACTCCCCTGGGCACAGGTTGGGTAGCAGGCAATAGGCAGGCAGCCACAGGACTAAGGGCAGACTTTGTGGATGTCTCTCAGTGCCTGTAAACCTTTTCTTCCTAAGAGCATCCTTTATTATCAGGAGATTTTCAATATTTCACATCTCATCTTAGAATAAAATTTACATTTATTCTTGGGAGAGTAAAGGGCCAGGATTTTATCACCATTATAATGACATAAACCCAGGGCCAATGTATGCAAACTTAACATATAGGCACAATCAAAGTCAGAGTCTCACCAGAATTTAAAAGATTATTTTTACTTTAGGAAAATACAATTTTTTCAGCTTGTTGATCTAAAATTTAATTATTTGACTGTGGAAACAAAGTCCTGCATCCAGCCCTTATTATAGTTGGGGCAATACTTTTGGTGGGAAGCAATGTAACCCCATCATTCACTGCTCACCATGGTATCCAGATATTACTGATTTTTCTCAGTCTTCCTGCAAACTGCACACATTTCTCAGCTATGCAACCTGATATTCCTGGCAAAAAGTGATTAAAAATATGACTCCAGCAACCCTGGTATCTCTGATAAAGTAGGCAATGTCAAGATAGACAAGGAAGGAATAATTTACATAATCCATAGGTTCATTTCTCCCTGTCTGTCATATCTTCCTATTTAAAATTACTTTCTGTAACCTGTAAAATAGGAAGGTGATCATTAGCTTACTGAGCAGCTGGACAGGAATTTGACTGAGGCAGATTTGGTCTCTGCATGAACCTTGTTGCAAAAAACCTGCACCTGAGTTTAGTTCCTTAAAGACCAGCTCAGATCATAACATTTTTAAATTATTTAGAATAACTTGAAAGCGACAGATTTCAAAATCTCTGCTCACAGCACTGGGGCTGGGTCTTTTCCCAGTGCTCAGGTGCGGACAGCAGAGCCCTTTTTCAAAGATGTTTGTGGCCCAGCTCTCCGTACTCATTTCACATCAAAATCTAGCCACTCCTGTGGTTGCTCAAATGCATTGCAAGGTGTCTTGAAAAGCCTTTATCACTAGTATTTTAAAAAAGAAAAGTCCAACAAATTAAAACTTGCCAGTCACTAGTGTCAGTCTGTGAGCAGTGGATGATGTGGGCACTATGTGTGTCCAACAGTGGGACTGGGAGGGAACAGTGGATGGGAGGGAAAAATTTTAAAACTAGCCCTAATTATTTTTTATATTGGCAGAAGAATGGCTTTAGACTTTTTGAGCAGCAAAACTCAGGGCACTGCCCTAATCTTAGGGGTACATTTCATTCCTCTGTTTTTATTATGCTGTCAAAGTTTTGTTATTTTTTTTTTTTCTGACATTTTAGCATCTGGCAAAGTGCCACTGATGAGTGACGATAACTCTTGATGTTCATCAGTTATTCACCACATTCATCAACAAGAGGGCTTTTTAGACTGCCCACTTGTAGATAAAGAAGAAGTCTACAGACAAGATGATTTTACTAGATGGTAGGTTGGTATATAACAGAGATGCTACACTAAGCAATTGCTATACCTATGATAGTTGACACCATCACCGCTCTTCCACTTCTGTATGCCCAGTGTTCACTGGTATTTCCAGGGCCCTTTGTACAGGTTGTTCTTGTTCCTCCTCTGGGCTGTGGATGCTGCCAGCATGGCCAGGTGCTGGGGGTTAGGGGTGGTTGGTACTTCTCTCCCTCTCACTCTAAACGTTTATTCAGAGCCTGTTATGGAGGTACTTCTGAATGCCTAAACACCAGATAAATTCTCTGTGGCAAGGGTCAGTATCTCCACTGACCTCAGCAACATTGCAAACACTTCTTAATGGTCAAGACTATGGACATAAATTAGGTACTCCAGGAAGAATACCATGTTTGACAAGCAAGAGATGATGGCAGCTATGTTGGGCTCCTGCAGCTGCTGTGGAGAACAAGTTTGGTGTGTGATGTGGTTGGCTGTAGGATGAGACAGGTAGGATGATCCCATAGGAGGCACTGCCTGGCTGACTCAGTCATATACATGTGAGCTGAGCCAGCACAGCCTTGCCGCCAGTGAGGTGTCTTCACTGTAAGGCTGATTGGGTATTGGAATAGGTTGCCCAGGGCGGTGATGGAATCACCATTCCTGGAAGTGTTCAAGATGCATCTGGATGTGGTGCTGGGTGATATGGTTTAGTGGGATGTAGGTAGGCGGTTGGACTGGATGATCTTGAAGGTCTCTTCCAACCTTGATGATTCTGTGATTCTGTGATTCTGTAGCATGGCCCAAGGATAGGAGATAAGTTTTAACTGCCCAGGAATGAGACGTGGGCCATGAAGTGTGAATTAGCCACATCTGTACAGCAAAATTCCTCTTTTAACAGTAATACTGGAAAGAGGTGACAGTATGGAGAAAGAACGCTCCTTCCATCCCCAGGGTCACTGGTAATGAAGTGGTTTCTGGCTCTGAATGCCATTACCAATTGATCTTGTAATAATATACCTTCATCAGCAGTTTCTAGACCATGAGAGCAGATTACAGTGGGATTTACTTAGCAAAACTAGGTTACGAATGTTAGAGGTCTCCTCTCTCCCTGTTTCTGTGTCCTGTTGAGGTGCTATGCTCCCAGTTAAGAGTGAGGGCTGAACCATGCATAGCCCTTTTTGCCCCAAGCTGCACAGAGTATACTGTGTTGCATTTGGTTTTATCTTGCTGCTCAGATGCACTCTGCTTTGCTTTGGCTGTGATAGGCATGGCCGGCTTTCCTGCCTCCTCTCAGCCTCATCTGACAATCATTGTAAGGGAAAGAGTCATCAGATCCCCCCATGCCTCCAAATGCCCTCTCTGACAGGAGAAAAAGCCTTGAGAAGATGACAAGCTGAGATGAGAGTAGCTCCTCGGGAGTTCTATAGCTCTGCTCTTAGAGGAGGATGAAATGGGTCCCTGAATTTTCCCAGCCTCCGTGCAGGCATGGTTCACTGTTTCCCATCACAGCATCCCTCGTACCAGCACAACTCCACTGCTTGTTGTGTGCCAGCACCACAGTGGTGCCTGAAATGCTGAGAGAGGTCATGGGCTCACCCCTGATATAGACATTATAACTATTACTAAGTTGATGTAAGCATCCAGTTGAAAGGTGATCTTTAAAACATATTTTACAGATGTCTTTCTTCCAAAAGATAGTTATTTAAGGTAAAGCACTATGTAACTACTGGAAGTAGACCATCAGCTATTTGAAGTTGATGATCTCTCCAACTGTGCAGCATATGTTTATTGTGGAGCAGATGTTGGGATTTGGAATATATATTGAAGAGACTTCATTTTCTGTTTAGTTTCAGCATAACATTTGTTGTTTGATTGTTGTGGAATTTGAGGAAAACTAGGATGGCCCTGTACACAAAGAACTCTTAAGGATGACCTTGCTAAATCTTGTGCAACCCAGTGGGAGCAACAAGCCCACTTGTTTATCACAGGATGCATCTGAACAGGGGGCTTTGTGGAGGCAGGGACCCTTGCTCTGGTCAGTAAGATAACATAAAACTTGTGTAGTTCTTTGTTCCTTCAGGGGGCTATGCTGTCCAATGGTGATCTTTTCCTCATTGCCTGTGAAATACATATTAAAGCTGACACCCATGCATATGCTAATGAAGATTATAGAGAGCATGCCATACATGTATGACTATAGCACTCGTCTCTCCACCCAAATCATACTACATGTCACCTGAGGGTGGGAACCTTGTAGCTTTGGGGATAAAAGACAAAGAAAAGGATCATTAAGTGGGAGAGAAGGACCAAAAGATGGACGGACCAGTCGATGGGCTGTGTTCTCTTCCTCCACCCCAGGCAGGGATGCCTCTCTGGATAAGCGCTGTGCCTTTCACCTTCTGGATGGAAGTATCCCCAGGTTGTGTTACTACTATTATTGCTAGCATTATTAATATCAATTAATAGTGCTTATGCAGTCAGTGCATTTATCAACGGCAATTCCTAACTGGTTATATCTGTCGCCTTAAAAACTCTATTTCTTTACAACCTTGTGAATCTGTTCCAGTGCAAGTCCTTGGTAAGATTGCAACAGGCAAACGTTGACTCTGATAGGTGGCTGCACACACATGTAATCCATTAGACATAAACCGTTGACCAAGTCTGGGATGAGGATTGGATCCAGCTGCACCTAGACTCCTCTCTGAGGAGTTTAGAAAGGAAGGGGGTTCAGCCTGAACCTTGTGACTCAATGAGGGGATTTTCCCTAGCCTCCTCGCAGACTCTTTTACGTGACAAATGTATATTATCATGATTCATTTGGGAAGATTAAACTTGCACCTACTAAATTCCTAGTGCACAGCAAGGTGCCTTGAAAGTTCTTGATGGTTGATAGTAGAGTTTGCTGCTTCATTTAACTATATTGCCTTAATAAGGAGCATATGTACAGCACACACTGGTCCCAGATGACACACATTGGAGTCTCCCATTCCAGAATGTCAACACAAATCACTGTTGTCACTAAAGCTCAGCAAAGACCATAAAATTATTCAGCAGCTATTTTATTATTTTTTTTTGCCACATGGCTTTAAAAGACAGCGTAGTTGACTGTTGTGGCATTTCTATGTTGTAAGGTTCAGATGTAATTACTAGAGACTTTCCAGATCGATATGTTCAGCATTTTATATCTTACATGCTAATTAAAATATTTTTCCTACTCCCATTGATTTCCTTTTTGTAACTTTTTCCATCACAGTCAACAGGAACACTGTCAAACCCTGTCTGTGTGGATAACATACGGATGAGAGCAGCTAACCACTATTGAAGTGGTGTTAGCTACAAGTGATACATTCAGTATCACTATGGCTATGGCTAACTTTTCCTCTGGTGCACTGTAAAACAATTTCAGGGTAAAATAAGTTCCAAGCAAGTAAAAAAATGATCATCACTACAGCCTGCTCCTGCTGGACACAGAAATATTGATTAACAGCAGAGAAGCTTTTCTGGATGAAGTCACTCAAAAATTCAGCAATTATCTCTTGTATCCTGTTAGTCGAGAAAATTGTGCTGAAAGGCTTTGATTATAGTATGAAAAAAGAGAAAAGGGTGAAAGGTTAAAGAAGCTGAGACACAGGCCATTCTACATGGAGTTACAAACATCTGTGTCTGATCTGTGACTTGAGAGTTGCCTGTTTGCAGCTCTCTCCCAGCCAAGGCCATGGGGATTCGGGGGCACTTCAAAGAGCAAGAGAAATTGTCAATACATTCCTGCTCGTTAAGTGGTTTCTGGATGTTCATAGTCTTGTTGTGATACTGTTGGCTTTACCCTGCCTTGTACCTTATTACCAGTGCTTTACTCCTGAAGTTTGAATCTGTGAGCCCCAGAAGAGTGTTGCACAAGGCTGGGGGAGATTCATGGCATCCACCTAGTGCCTCGTCAGAAAGGGATTAATTGCATCTAAACCACAATTTATTGTACAATTTATTTGTACAATTTATTCCTTAGCATAACGCAGAGAAGAACCTTCCCCAGCTCCCTACAGCCATCTACTCTACTGTCCTGCTATCTTGCTGCTATAAAAGAAATCCAAATTTCAATTGCACCCCACTTGTTTGTGTTGCATCCAGCAAGAGCACAGCTTGCATCTTTCCTTCTTGAAGACCAGGTTGGACGGGTCTTTGAGTAACCTGGTTTAGTGGAAGGCATCCCTGCTTGTGGCAAGGGGGTTGGAACGAGGTGATCTTTAGGGTCCCTTCCAACCCAAACCATTCTGAGCCCGATAGCTGCAGCAGCCTCTTATGTATATGGGTTTTTTTCAGTGCCATGAGTTTCTTTATGCTGAGCTCTGGTTCTTTCATTCTTTCTTCAGAGGCTGATGTCTGCCAGCACTACAAAACTTTGTTTCTCAAAACCTATGTATCTGTTTCGTTCTGTGTCAGTGAAGCTTTTTTTTGTGACCTGACAGACCAGCTGTACCTTGTTATGAACCCTGAGTAGTGGCTCAAACACACGTCTTGGTCTTGGTGTCTGAGTGAAAACGTGTAAATCACAATTCTCATCAAAAGCCTGCAGGACCCCAGTCCTGAAAAACACTGTCTGCATCAGCGATGCATAAGCTGACAGAAAGTAGAAAACAATGTAAGTGACAGTATGAGGAGATGGCTGGAACAGTGTGATCAGTGAAGGTGCCGTGGAAATCCTGCTTAACAGAAGAAGCTGAGACTAAGAAAAAGGATGCTTTCAAAGGGTTGGTGTCATTTTGAAATGGAGTTAACAGGTAGGCTGAATGATGTGAGTTTCCTTTCCATATCTTTAGCGGTTCCCCTGCAAACATCCATCACGAGCAGGGATTGTGACCTGCTCAGGCAGTCTGTGAGCACCAGCTGTGCAGCTGTAAAGCTGTTTGGCCAGTTCAAATATGGAGAACAGCTCCAGATTGTGTAAAAAATGTGGATTTTGATTTGGTGGACTAAATTACAAATTGTTTTACTGTACTTGAGCCATCTAGTCATGGGTAAACTTAGGCTTTAGCTGTCAAATTCCAAAGACTCTGAAACGATGTTACCACTCACATTTTTTTCTATAAACATTGTGCTAGAGTATATAAAAAGATGCAGGCATCAACAGATTAATTAACTCCCCATTCTACTGCCAATATAAACAAGCAATACAGAAAGAACTTCACTATTTCAGTATAAACAAGATCATTAAAATTCACAAGGCATTCAAAGCTGCTAGTTAAGCTGTGTGAGAATTTCTGAATATGCTTTATATAGGACTAGATTAAAAATAACTCATAAAAACATTCTCAATAACTTTTTAAGCTGCTCTAAGTTCATCAAGAGCTTTGCAGCCTGTTATTATTTGGCCCTATATTTGCACAGACAGCTTGCATGGAAGTACACCGATAGTTATTGCAAACTTTTCATCAATAACCGGGAACAAATGTACAAAACTCTAAACCAGCAGGGAGCTGCAATCCCTCTTCACTAAGGGTGCACAGTTGCATTTATATTTCAAGGACTAGGACTATTCCAATGGTGATTTATAGAATGTCTCCTTTCAGTGAACTGGTCTGGAGAAGTGCTTCAGTTTGTGTAATTAATAAAGTCATACTTAATCCAACGTGTGCAAGGAAATATAGTTTATTGAATTTTATAGATTATTGGGATTAGAATATGGAATTTTTTTTAATCTTGTAGGGCACATAAATTTGTGTGTGTATATACGTAAACAAATATGTATAAAGAACTCTGTACATGAAAATACATATATAATTATTCCCCTAGTGTGCATATGATTTCCATTATTCTGAGAACGGATCTGGTAACTGAATGCAATTATTACAATGACAGGCCATTTTTTGTACACATTCTCTGTTTTGAATAAAAAGTTCTCTGCACTTGCAATTTTGGAAATGAATCACACAGCCATGCTATTAACCCAAGAGCAAGACTTTTCTTGAGTTTGGGGTGCACATTTGTCTGCACATTACTGTTGAATACACTGTAGAAGAAACATCTGGAAAAGGGAATTATTTGAAAATAACTATTAAAAAAAATCAACTACCATCATAACAACAGAAGGCATTTAAAATTCATGAGCATTCTTCATACTCTCCTGAATGTATACACGGAATAACTGATTAATATCTAGCTGTCTAATGTATGTTTTGCCTTCTGTTTTGCATTGGGAGACATCTGATGCAGAGCCATTAGTCACTACAGTGACAGAACCGTAGTTGTTCCACAAGATGAAAGTGACATCTAACCAAACTGGTATATGATTGCAGTGTCATTGCCAGTGGAATATCACACCTGAAGATAAGAAAACTTTTGACCATTACACATAATTTTTTTCAAGCAGTGATTTTTCCTTGAGCTAGAAATGTTTGTAGATGTTTATGCTATGTGTTAAGTCTAATGTGCTAAGGATGTACCTTAGGTCAGAGGGTCAGCTGGCAGAGCCAGTCTGGTCAGAGCTTGGCATTTAGCTGCTATTTCTGCTTCTCACATCCCCTTCACAGTTTGGTTTTTGCTTGAGAAGCTGTTGGAAACATAAGCAAAGTGCAGTGAGGTAGAGCAGTGCTGCTCCTTTTCCTGACGTGGTAGAAGCTTTGCGGCCCCCAAAGCTCTCCTGCAGCTGAGATAGGAGCTGGCTCCTTCCAGGACAGAGGCAGTTGGAGGAAGAGGGTCTCTTCTAGCCTCAACACCTTTGTGGCCCTTTTTGACATTTGCTTTTGTGCTGCTTCATCTTTGTTCTCTTATAGCCCCCATGTAAATCCAGCTGATAAAAACATAGACTTTGAAAGGGGTTGTGAAGGTGTTATTTGATGAGGCATTAAATAAGCACAATGCAAGATGATGTTTTGGTTTTATAATGCAAGAGTATCTGATCTCCGAGGTGTCTGTGGCTTAGAAAGAGGCAAGGGCTGGAGTTCTTTTGCTATGAAAGACATATATACAAATGAAGAGGCCACTGAAAATAAAAAATAAAGCAGCTCTTGAGTTTCATAAATACGACGCACTAAAGGTCATAGAGTAGATTAAGCATTTATCGTGTATTGTCTCAATAAGTTATAAGGTTTTTGTCCTTTAAGTAACTGTTAAAGGACTAAACCAAGCACTTATGCCAGGCTGAGGGAGAGGGACTGGATCTCAGATCTGCTGCCAGCAGTGACAACGTGTAGGAAGTTGGTCCAACCCAATCAGTTGTCAGGAGACCAGAGTGCGTGCTGGTTGAGTTGTGTATGTAGGTCAGAATATTACAGATAAACGCCCAGGGCAAATCTGGTCATTGTAGTAATTCCTACAGAGCAGTTTCTCAAAGTAGAAAGCAAATTTTAGAGGTGGTTTTAATTTCACTCTTCTTAGGTGGTAGCAACAGTATTCTGGTTAGCTCCATAATAAATCTATAGGACCACAGAAGAGAGAGAATGGTAATATCTGCTGTATCTGCTGTTTACTGAAAAAGGACCAGTCCTGCCAATTATTAACCTTCTGACTAGCACTCATTTCTGTTGGTAGTCAATCACTTTCACACCGCCGCAAGCATTTATGTGAATATTCAATGCTGTGTGGAAGTTTAGAGCAAAATCCTGACCTGAAATGGAGGGGAAGGGTAAAATGCCCATTGACTCAGATCCCATCTACCATATTTAATGGTAAAACCTCTCCAGGAACTACGGCCTGGAAGTCCAGAGTGGTATGGCTTTTATATTTGACTATTTTGTCATTTTTGTTTTGGCCATGAAATAGGAGCAATCTAAAAGACATCTCATGTGGAGCTGGAAGGAGCTTTCTACTGTTGGTCTGGAGGGGTTGTTCATGTTATAATCACTCAAAAGTGGCCATCAAGTAGGCATCCATGATCTAACATTGTGTACAGAAGAAAGTATTGTCAACATCTTTCATTTGAAAGAAAAAAGAAATATCTTTGACTTTAAAAATCTTATTTTTAAGTAGTCTCGAGTAGATTAATGACAGTTAAAGCATGTATGATACATTACAATTTTCTGTCACTTCTAAATTAAAAAAAAAAAAAATGCCTTAGAGCTGTGAACAATTTTGCATTCCAGAGTGATCATCTCTTCAGCACCACCTACACCCCGTGTGCCAACATCACCCACTCCATTTGGACTCCATTTCTTCAAACCGTTTGGACTGCAAAGCTGACTCCATTTAGCAATATAGTTTGAGAATATCTAAGAAATTGACTTATTAGGCTTTTTAAATTTTAAATAATGGAAGCCAGCTGTCCTAGTTCATAGAAAATATACAAGTTTGCCAGACATGCTGATTCTCCTCCTATTATAGATGAATTGTTACCATTTTTTGCTGTCTTACTAACACCCATTTCTAACACTTATTATCCAAGGCTGTGAGCAATCAAAAGAGGCTGAGGCTTGTACTATAAAGCAGCTTTGCAAAAGTGAATTAATAAAATGTAGCAAAGCTTTTAAAAAAGGAAAGAAAGCTCAGCACACAATTTCCCAACAATTATCACTAGACATTATGTTCCAATTTTCGTCTGAAAAGCTCCCTTATATGGAGAAAACCTAGGCTTATGTTTTTTTTTTTTAAACAGTTGTGAGACTTACAGTCTGATTTATTTATTTATTGGGTAGTGCTGGGATTTCCCCATTTCTATTGTATTCTGGGTCAGCTCAGCACTGCAACCTGTAAGAATTATAGAATCATAGAAATGTTTGGGTTGGAAGACACCTTTAATATCATCAAGTCCAACTGTTAAACTAGCACACTGCCTAGTCCACCACCAAACCATGTGCCTAATCACCATATCTACACAACTTTTAAACACATCCAGGGATGGTGACTCAACCACTTCCCTTGGCAACCTGTTCCAGTGCCTGACAACCATTTCTGTGAAAAATTTCTTCCTAATATCCAATCTAAACCTCCCCCGGCACAACTTGAGGCCACTTCCTCTTGTTCTATCAATTGTAACTTGGGAGAAGAGACCAACAACCACCTTGCTACAACCTCCTCTCAGGTAGTTGTAGAGAGTAATAAGGTCTCCCCTCAACCTCCTTTTCTCCAGGCTAAACAACCCCTGTTCCCTCAGCCACTCCTCATAAGACCTGTGCTCTAGATCCTTCACCAGCTTTGTTGCCCTTCTTTGGACATGCTTCAGCAGCTCAATGTCCTTCTTGTTGTGAGGGGCCCAAAACTGAACACAGTATTCAAGATGCGGCCTCACCAGTGCTGAGTACAGGGTGATGTTCACCTCCCTAGTCCTGAGGACCACACTATTCCTGATACAAGCCAGGAAGCCATTGGCCTTCTTGGCCACCTGGGCACACTGCTGACTCATATCCAGCTGGCTGTCAACCAGCACCACCAGGTCCTTTTCCACTGGGCAGCTTTCCAGCCACTCTTCCCCAAGCCTGGAGTGCTGCATGGGGTTGTTGCGACCCCAATGCAGAACCCAGCACTTGGCCTTGTTGAACCTCATGGATTTGGCTTCAGCCCATCACTGCAGCTTGTGAAGATCCCTCTGCAGAGCCTTTCTACCCTCAGGCAGATCATCACTCCCACCCAACTTGGTGTCATCTGCAAACTTACTGAGGGTACACTTGATCCCCTCATCCAAATCACTGATAAAGATATTAGAGAACTGCCACCAGTATTGAGCCCTGGGGAACACCACTTGTGACTGACTGCCAGTTGGATTTGACTCCATTCACCATAAATCTTTGGGCCCAGCCATCTATCCATTTTTTTACCCAGTGAAGCACATACCTGTCCAAGCCATGAGCAGCCAGTTTCTCCAAGAGCATGCTGTGGGAAACTGTGTCAAAGGCTTTACTAATGTCTAGGTAGTCAACATCCACTGCCTTTCCCTCATCCACTAAGCTGATCACCTTGTCATAGAAGATCAGGTTAGTCAAGTAGGACCCGCCTTTCATGAAGTCCTGCTGACTGGGCCTGATCACCTGATTGTCCTGCATGTGCCACATGATGGCACTCAAGATGATCTGTTCCATAACCTTCCCTGTCACCGAGGTCAGACTGACAGGCCTGTAGTTCCCCAGATCCTCCTTCTGGCCATTCCTGTAGGTGGGTGTCACATTTGCAAACCTCCAGTCAACTGGGACCTCCCCAGTTAGCCAAGACAACTGATAGAAGCTGGGATGTGTCTTGGTGAGCACAAACATTATGACAGCATGTCTGAGCAAAGATCCAGATAGAGTGTCATCTTGTCTCCATAAATATCCATACATCTCAAAAGAAGGTGAAAGAATGATCTAATGGCCAATTACAGGCTACTCAGTTCCTTCTTGAAATTTCTTATCTCCTATTAGCTGTAGCTTTTCTCTTTTTTATTTCTGTTGCCTATTGTGTTTCAATTTAAATTTGAAAGTTATAATAAATTTAAATACCTAATCCTATAAAAATTCATTAATTCTAAGTTGTGCCAATGAATTGCACAGCTTTAGTTATGCATTTTTAATTTTTTCTATTACTTTTACATTTATTTTTAATTGCTCATTGAAAAGGTCCTGTGTCATGTACTGTAGAAACCAGCCATCTGTCTTGCATCCTGTTTTTCTCAGCAATGTTTCTTCTTTGTTTAACTCTCGTTTTCCATTAGAAAACTTCAAATAATCACCTGCCTCCTCCTTTGTCCCTTTTTATAGAGGGGGACCAGACTTGTAATACTACATTTCTCTTGTGATGTCCTTTGCTAACCCTTTGGCCCTTTTTCTTTGATTACTGTTGTAAAGTAAGCAGCGCTTTTGTCAGTAACTGAGTGATGCATGAGATGCCTTCCTATATGTTTTATACTAATTAAATAGACAGCAGCAATGTCTAAGCCATTTGGATGATTTCTCAGACACAGATTTCTTCTGTCAGCAGCTGCTTGGTCACAGACTCAGAGTCTCTTCCACCTTCCTCATAGTTGCCGTGTTCATACCCTCTCTAAAGACTACAATAAAAGTTTAACAGTGATGCCATGCCTGTCTGTAAGAGGGCCAAGGGTTGCACAGCATCATCCTTTCATCCTGCTGAGTGGTGACTGCCCTTTCTGCCTCTTAATACTCTATCACTTCTCAGTGATAGAGTATTAAATCTCAATGAGATTTTCATCTCATTTCTAATGACACAGTGGTGCACCTCATCCTGGAGCGTGCTGGCACAAGAGGCAGAACACAGCCCGTGGCGGGGGAACGGAAGGTATGGAGGAGGGAAAGGAAGGGAAGGGGTGGGAAGGCAGTGAGACCTCCCCACCAAAATGTTGAGAGCTTCTGGTGTACAAAATACATCTGAGTTTCACCAGATGCTGGAAGCATATACTTGGTTTAGCCCAGACTGGGCACTATGTTAATACATCCTTCTGCTTGAGGATCTTCAATACAAATTTGTTCTCTAGTTGGATGAAAAGAGTTTTAATGTTTTCCTTTCATGCCTCAAAAGTAAATCCAAAAGGTACCATTAAGGATAACTCTTCTATTCATAAATTCCTCTTGAAGTCTATTTGATGAAAGGAAATTGGGTCTCTTAGTACATGTTGGCAATTATTTTAGCATCAATGTCCAGAACTGGAGCTACCCTGAGAAGGATTTCCCCCTGCTTTGTGTCAAGGTGATTCTTGTGTTGTGCAACAAGCATGTGAAAATCTCTTGTTGACTGTTAGTTATCCAGATAATCAGTCTATCACAGCTCATTGAGTGTATCAATTATGAAAATAAGGCTTCAGCCAGTCAGTGACAGAATATAAATTATCTAAACTTGGTTTCTTGCTTTGTTGTGTTAAAGCAATATATAATTTCCTATGTTAGCTATTTATCTCATATTTGATTAACAAAATATATCTCCACAGAATTTTAAAAAACTCCATTCTTTTTTCTTTGAGGAAAGTATATTATATATTATAATAGTATCCATATATNGCATGGTAGTCTCCACCTAGCAGCTTAGAAATGTGCAAAAAGACAAATCTAAGGCTGGCCAAAAGAAGACAGCCTTGCTAGACAACTTTTTCAAACCTAAGTTCATGCAAACTTTAGTGAAGTTTGTTAATGCTAGTATCAGAGCACCATCAGAGTCTAGTTCACAAATACATGTAATACCCAAATGGCCCAATGTATGAGAATTAAAGCTGCTGAACTTTTTCCATGGGATAACACAGAAAATCTCTATATATGTATGCGTATATATAGGTTGTAGAGGGCTGAAACAGTACAAATTTGGATTTCAGTGGTTAATTCTTAGAATCATAGAGTCGTTTAGGTTGGAAAAGACCTTTAAGATCATCGAGTCCAACCATAAACCTACACTGCCAAGTCCACCACTAAACCATGTCCCTAAGCACATCTACACATCTCTTAAATACCTTCAGGGATGGTGACTTGACCACTTCCCTGGGCAGCCTGTTCCAGTGTCTGACAACCCTTTCAGTGAAGAATCTTGAACTCATCTTTGAAAATGTCAGTCTCTAAAGAAAATTGTGCTTCCCATTTTTATAACCTTTGGCATGTTTTCTTTTCCTAAGTAACTCTTGCTTTCCTGTTTTCAAATCTGAACTGTAAAAATATTTATATAATTGGGTGGAACAAGTCAGAAACAAAAGGTGGAACAAATGTAAATAGGTGAGCATTGCATTTAGCTTGACTGAATTTTTTAATGGAGAGAAACAAGAGAAATTTTTTTTTAAAAAGCACAGCAGCTTACATAGCACCAGACAAATTATCTTCTACCCTTACAAGATCATGCTCTTAATGTACTGTGTTTCAGGAGTCTGACAGAGTTATATTTTGATTTTTACATCTTAAGACAACCAGCAACTCCAGTAGGCTCATGTTTGGCACTCTTCTTTGGCATATGAATCTGACTACTTGTGCTCCCACTTAAATAAAAAAAACAACAAACCATCAACCAATGACCCCCCTGCCCCTCAACTGAGAAGAAAAGCATTAGATCTGTGCTTTTGCAGCATCCAAATAATTATATTCTTTTCCCAGACTAAGAAAGCAAACCATTGGTTTACTATTAAAGAAGATTAAAATGTGCAGAGCTTCCTAAGCTTAGAACACTTTTACATACACCATGTCTTTCTTAGGTACATTTGTACAACTGAAGCCACTGCAGGATATTTCTGTTGACTTCACTGATCATTGGATAAGTCTCTTGAAAGCTCCTCTATGCTTTTTAAAAATTGAAATCCTATATTTAAAGGAGTTTGACTGTAGTGCAGCTTTAGCAGGAACATCTCAAGAAAGAGCTTGACCACCCCCTGCCTCTGTTTCTCTTAGGTCATGGGAAAAGCAAGGTCAATGCAGCTTGCTTGCAAGGAAGAGGGTTGCAGTGACTCAGGTTATGCATGATTGCTTATTGAGCTGTGATAACATGATTAGGAGTCCAAGTACCAAGCTTTTGCCATGAAATTTCACCTTTTCACAGGTCTTGCTCCCAAATAAAATAACTTGCAGAGAGACCTAAGTATGCACCCAAACCTGAATTCTTTAACAGCATGAATATTAACAAACCTGCTTCATAGTTTGGGTCCACATAGTTCAGGTTTTTAGATTGTATCTGAACTCTTATTTTCTGGAACTGAAAGGAAAAGCCTGAAGGTGTTTCCTAAGAATGCTTTACTCAGATCTCTTCTTCCTGCTGTATGAGGTGATGGGAGCTCTATTAGTTTATATAGCAATTTCTGGATGGAAAAGCACATAGAAATAGTCAAAGGGAAGCAAGCAAATTTCAAAGAGTTGGTTTTGGTGTGAGTTTTTTCTTTCTTTTTTTTTTTTCCCCTCTGAGGATGAAAATTGTCCCATATGGCTGAACTACTCACATCTTCCTCCACTAGAAAGCAGAGACTTGTGGAGTGAAAATTGGCTTCAGGACCTGAAGTATGAAATTAAATTTTTTATACATATTTCAGATCTCAGGTTTTGCATATCTTTGTAGCAGAAATAATCATTTGACTGAATTTCTCATCAGAAAGTAGAGCTTTAGGAACTCAGCCATCCATTGAAATGAGAACCTTCTGCAAAAAAGCCTCACCAGACTCAACAATTCTTACAAAGTTATTACTACTACTAGCCAGTTTTAAACATTTGCCTCTCACTGATGTCTGTATTTCTATTTCTAACACCCACTATAAATATATGAAAGAATGAAATGTGGAATCTGATTGAGAAACAAAATGCAAATAATGCTCAACAAAGTATAAAGTTTTAGGGATGATTTTCCTCCCCATAATGCCCAACCACACAACTGCAAAGTCCACAATGACGTGGGTCATCCAGCCATAGGACTGCACAGTCTTGTACTGGGACATGCAAAACCAATGTACAATGAAACTTATACAGCTGTAGAGATTCAGATTTAACCAGAACAAAATCTACATAATTTTAGCTTTATTTCAAAGGTTTATTTTGCAATCAATGTGCATGGACGTAGTTGATCACACACACAAATCCCACTTGTGGTACTGTTACAAACACCATCTCGCAGCACCTCATCCCAATGAAAGAGACTGTGGTGCCACACAACTGACAAAGACATGGGCTGTAGACAATTTGATACATTCAACAAGGAAAACCAAATGAGAAATTGCTGATATTTTCCATTTTGTCCTCTCTTTGCTGGAGAAGCTATAGCAGCATAACAGTGGAAAAAAATCTTTACAGAACAACTTGACCAACATGAAACTCTTCTTAGGCTCAGAGATGAGAAAGTTAATGCAGGACTGGCGCATCTTAAGTTTCCTCAGAAACTTCCACAACCCAAGGCAGAGGAGATGGCAGCCACTTTCCCCGGCCAGTGAGCAAAGCACCTGCACACATACACATCTGGAGACTGGAATTGCTTTTAACCTGCACCATGGGCTGCAGCAAACTGCTGGTGAGACATGCAACCGCTGTCCCACGGCATATCCGCTTAGTAGCAGCTGTCTTTGCAGCTGCACAGAATGTGCCTATCTGGAGTGTGCTCATCTTGGGTTAGGCAAGAGGTGGGAAAACGGGGTTGCAGAAGAAAAAACACGACACCTTGCTGTTAATGCTGTACAAACCCCTGAGCTCTGACAGGAAATTCTATCAAGGCATCTCTTTGCCAACACATTCAGAGCAACTGTAAGGAACGGTAAGATGATTTTATCTTGTTGCAGAAGTCCAACACAACTGCTGTATCAGGCCAGCATGGTAATCCAATGGCAACTTTATCAACAAGCACTAAGTGCTAAATTCTCATCATCATCATCATCATCATCATCACCATCATGGTTTCCAATCTTGCCACCTTGACTCAAGTCAGATCACATCATACCATGTTAGTAGCCCTAATTGCAAAGTAAGGAAATTCTCAATCTGAATAAGAGGGTCTGAATTTTCCAGTCTCGCCCTGCAGGCAGAAGGGGAAGAATTTCTTCCTGAAATTGTCTGGAGGGGTGGCATTCAAACTCCTTTTTTTACATGACCATACACTTAGCAAGTCTTATGTAAGACATGGAATAGGCAACTAAAGCCACTGAAAGATGATGTGTTCATTTTCTACATATATAATTTTACAAGTAGTTATTAGAAAATGTTTTTCTTCATTTTCTCCACAGTATTTGATTAGCTTCTATCTATGATTATCAGTTGGTATAAATCCTGATTCACTCTGTTTCTTAACAGTAGCACCAATATCATAAATCTGATTTTTCATTCTTAATTCTCTTGCTCACATATTTCTTACTTGCTGCTGTACCTTTATCCCAGTAAAAGAGCATAAATTTTGGCATAAAGGCTCAGATCAATTTTTCTTCTAGTACCCAGCAGTGAAATTGCTCTATTAGGTCAGCTTACAATGTGTGCAGTAAATATCCCACATATAAATAAATCACAGTATAAAACCATATACATAATTTAGTACTAATAGCTGAACATTTGGATCACTGATCTTAATTTACAGTGTGATTTACACTGTAGAACAAAACAATACACAGCTTAACACTTGGGAAGATGTGAAAAAAAACAAATATTGGAAAACAATTCTCCATTGTGTGTATATATATATATATACGAATATATATACAACATTTTTTCCCCCAAATGCTCCAAACGTAGGAACTTCTGGATTAGTAAATACGACTTGTGGAAGCAGCTGGCTCTACCTACATGCTTCACTTGCTTCTTGTGCCTTACTCCTAACTGAGAGCAGCTCTAAGACTTACTGACTTTTTATATAAAACTATAGCTAGCTATTTAATTTTAAAGTGCTTATTACTCCCTCAGCATCCAGGTACCTAGAAGGATCAAGAAAAGCTATTATCAAAATTACAAACTGGAAAGATGATGTTCATAAAAAAAAAATCCTGTATGGAAGGGAATTGATCACCTAACCTCTGACAGACTGCCGAGTCTTTCTATCATGAAATTAAGCAGACTCTGAGGACTGTTTTACAACCCATTAAATACCTTAGAAACTTATTAACATGAACTAGGCCTGGAGCTTCAGAATCTAATGCCCAAATGAAAATTAGTGTTGAAATAAGAAATAGGCACCCAAATTCCTTTGAAGAGATCTGAGTGTTAAGAAATGATATTTATTTGGGCTCAGGGAAATTTTGGCTCCTAAGACTTGTTTTAAAAGGAACTTCAAGAGAAAAGCAAAAACAAAACAAAACAAAAACACAATCAAAAACCCCAGCCCTTGGAACACTTGGTGTTTGATTTTTTTTAATGCTACACCCTACACATACCATCATTTTCTCACTTCACCATGACATTTAATTTTGTTCTAATATTAAAGCTTCTATAGCTATTCTTAAAAAATAAAATTAATATATATATATCCACAGAAATGCAATGCCAGCAAACCCTGAAGCTAGAGGCAACTCTATTACTAGTCAATCAGGATTTGCAAGAGAGACAAGGAAGCCCATCAGGACCCAGAGCTCCCAATCTGTGGGAAGGTGGGAGATGTTCAGACAAAGCAACTGAATTTCAAAATAGCTGGAAAAGGAATGGAAGGTCGGGGGAACGCTGTGAGTCTTCTTTCAAGTCTTCAGTTCTCATGTGCAACTTGAATGACATATTGGGAAACGTGGAGAAATGCGAGTGGGTACTATTTCAGGTTCACGAGCATCAATCACTGGGATCTCTTCCCTGTTCCCTGTTGCCCACTCCCCTTCACCAATGCCCCAGTGTTTCCAGACACACCTCCCCTTGAGCACACCGGGGTGCTCAGCCAGCTGCTGCTCACAACCCCGGCTCCTCACCACCGCTTCACTTCTCCAAGTCTGTGTTCCCCACCCCACTCAATGCAGTGCCTCTTTCACAGGTGCCCAAGAAAACTCCAGCTCTTATTTATTCAATCAGCTGCTGTTACTCCCACCTCTTATTTCCTCAAGCATCACCCTAGCTGCTAACGAACTCACCCGTACTCATCCAAAACATGTTCAAGGGGGAAGCAGTTCATGCGGGCACATAAAAAATACAATTTGTGCACTGCCATAAAAGTAGCAAATGAAAAGAGCATGTATTCCCCCATCCCCCAAAAGAGCACCCTGGGTTTACACAATCTCTTTTTTTGTTTCCCCATTGTCCACCGAAGACGTGAAGTTTGATTCTTGTTCTGCACTCGACTTCCTCTCCCCTGGGTAGTGGTTCATTTCTTGCATTTCCAAAGATACTTTATTCCTTTTGGCAAATGCCTGGCTGATCTCATGAAATGTCTTATTTTTTGTTTCAGGAAGGACAAAAAACAGGTAGGTAGCTCCCGCCAAGCAGATGGCAGCAAACACTAGGAAGCAGTAGGTCTGCAAACCACTCTGCAAATAGAAAACAAAAGAGATTGTGGTCATTACAAAATGGACAAAATTCAGAAGAAATGCAATATCGAGAATGGTTTGAAAGAAAAAACTGGTGGTATGGAGCAATTTTTAACCAAGTATACAGTAAGTACTGGCATTCATTGCAAGTCAGAGTGCTTAGATGTTCATAAAAATGCACAAATTGTTAGTTCTTCCAACACTGCCTGTGGGCCATCGATGGGAAAGCAGGTTCCTGGCAGAGGCACACAGATCTGCAATCTGGGTGACGCTGGGAGACACCGGACTGGGATCAGGCACCGCAGATGTGAGGAGAGCAGGTGGCAGCAGTGCCTCTGTAGCGTGCATGGCTTGACCAAGCCCTGCACCACAGCAGTATTTCTGTAAAGGAGGCAGATGTTTCACTGGGTTGTTCAGTGCACTGCCTCACAATTTCTAGGTATAAAAAATGAGGCATGCTTTTGCAATACCATGCACTTGTATGTAACACATGGGAAGCCTGCCATAGCCACAGGCATCTGCATCACAGTAGTTACAAGCTTTGAGATTTGCAAAATAAACAAGGAAGAAAACCCAAATGGCAGGCATTTGTATCACTTCTAAGGTTACAGGAGCTTACAAAAGGAAAAAAAATCATAAAATACACTGCTTTCATGCTAGAAACCAGTTTCAGAATTAACTGAAAATGAAGTACAGGCCATATTTGAATGTTTTGGATTTTATTTCACTGCAAAAAAAAAAAAAGAGTACAGACACAAAGAAGTTAATTTATAAACTGATTATAAAGGCTCCAACCAACTAGTAGGAGTTGCACTGCGCTGAAATGTTAGTATTTCTTGCCTGGTGATTATTAGATAATTTAATAGCTTTCAGTTATGTTTCATTAAACAGTTTTGAAAAACATTTGATAATTAAATTATTGCCAGCTGCACTTTGGCGGACTAGGAAGAGGTTTGGTATCATGGCTCCAGTGAAGCCACTGCCAGCCTTTGAGGAAGCCCTCCCTTCCTCCTCCATAGATTTACCTTGCTTTGTGTCCTGAAACCAAATGTCCAATGAACCCATATTTTTGACTTGTTTTTATCAACAAGGCTGAATTAAAACAAAAGGGGTATCCTCCAGCTCAAAAAATAAGGCAACCTTTCCGTGGTACCTTGCCTGAGCTCATGAGCAGCAAATACAAGAGCCAGACTCCTCAATACTCCAGGTGTTGCAAGGCAGAGGTTACCCCGGGTGAAATATGTCAGGATCTGTCAGGAAGCAGATGTGGCTTCCTATATACGTATGTTTACAATTGGCATTAAAGGTATGTACCTGAAACAATTAAGACAGAGCTAGACAATCATGTAACCCTGGCTTTCCACATTTTTCTAATACACTCCCATCATCCTTAGTTATACCAGTCCTACACTGGTTAAGCTCCCTGCTTTGAGGGCTCAGGGTGTATGCAATTACTAGGACTATTTTTATGTTTCACTTGCTCATTATACATAGAATCATAGAATCACAGAATGGTTTGGGTCCACAGAATGGAGGGGTCCATAAAGATCATCCAGGGGCAGGGACACCTCCCACTAGACCAGGTTGCTCCAAGCCCCATCCAACCTGGTCTTCAACACTGCCAGGGAGGGGGCAGCCACAACCTCCTTGGGCAACCTGTGCCAGTGTCTCCCCACCCTCACAGGAAAGAATTTCCTCCTAATATCCAATCTAAATCTGCCCTCTTTTGGTTTGAGCCTGTTTCCTCTTGTCCTATCACTACACGCCCTTGTAAAAAGTCTCTCTCCAGCTTTCCTGTAGCCCCTTCAGGTACTGGAAGGCTGCTATGAGGTCTCCTCAGAGCTTTCTCTTCTCCAGGCTGAACAACCCCAACTCTTTCAGCCTCTCTTCATAGGAGAGGTGCTCCAGCCCCCTGGTCACCTTTGTGGCCCTCCTCTGGACTCACTCCAACAGGTTCATCATATATGGTGTGGAAGAAGAACTTGAATTCGTATGTAGAACAAGAAAGAAAAAAAGAAAAAACTCTTTTCTGCAACTGCTTTTTAATGCAATGGCTGACTGCCAGCCTGCCTAGTCACAATGTTTTCTGTGGATAATTCATTACTCAGTTCCGCCCTTCAGCTCCTGTCTGTAATAGGAAAAGCTGGAAAGTGCATCCTCTGATATTGGCTATGACTCTTGAGATCATCAATGCTTTTTTCGTTAAATCCTAGAAGCATAAACTCCTGAGCAATCTGACAATCACAAGCCAAAGAGCACGGGTGATTGGGGGTGTGTGTGTCAATATTCCAGCATGGGAACAGATATGACTGGCAGGCTTATACAGAGCAGAAGCAAATGAATTTAGTAGACAGGAAAAAATAACTTCACAGTGCCTCACAGATCATCCTGTCATGTTAATTCAAATTTTGCATCTGGATCGCCTGCATTTCAAATTGTTGTTCAGCCGAATGGTAAAGCTCCAATCTGGAATCATGTTTTTCCCTTTTAAAAATCTTCATTGAACTAAATCTTCTCTGTGATGAAAATTAATCATTAATGCCTAGTACAAATAAGCCTGGCAATCAGATGCCACAAGTTACCTGCGTCTCTTGGTGGTGCAGCCACAACTTTGTCTCGCCTTTCTTATTTCTGTTTCTTTGCTGTCTGTGATTAGCATTTATGATCTTCTTTGATTCAGGTCTCCTTAAACCCTTTCTAATTGAACTGAACACTTTCATGAGTGCATATTTTATTTTCAATTATTTTACATAATGTATTTACATCTATTGGTAGTAAACCTGCTCTCCTTAATTTCTGCAGATCCCTTTAGAAGTAGCCCCCAAGGAACTCCAACTGAAGTTCCTCAAAGAATAAGCTAAAAATTAAATTTTGTTGTAAATCCTACAAATGGGATTGTGGGAATTGACCAAGACTTTGCACTCCTTGTGTTCAGCAGGATTAGCACAACAGAGCCCTAATTCCTGGACAGGAACACAGCAGGGCAATCACAAAATGCCCTTTTCTCACCAGCTAGTCTTCAGTCATAACATTTCTTTAAAGCTGGTTATTATTTTACACACACAGGAAAGACAAACACTCATATTAATAAGGCTTTCATAACTCATCCAGAGTTCAACTCATATCACCTGAACCTGCACTTGGCACAGAAGAATGTCCTGTGTGGACTGAATTACTTGTTATAAGCACAAAATCACCCACCTGTACTGCACGCTTACAAAGCATGTAAGACAGAAGTACAGGATAAAGCAGAAGGAAAATGTTAAATCCTGAATCCTAACTCAATGGAAACACTTAGTGGAACAGCCTAGATGTTTAATTACTTTTTATTTGTTTCTGATGTATTCTGTATTGCCTGGTGCCAGAGGAAACATCTAAGGAGTGGAACAGTTAACAGACGGGCCACAGCATATCTGATGTGCTCATCAAGGGATTCAGAATGTATGATAATGTGCTGGAAAAAAGGTAAATGCTGCGTTATTGAATGATGGCTACTACTGAAAAGGTATATACAGATCTGACAGGAAAATGGGTCTATGTCTTTGTTCCATTAAATTACTACATTTTCTCTTATTTATATTACCATTATTTATATAATGCCCAGGAAGCCTGTATCTCTCATTTACTCTTTGACATCTATAATCTCCCAAACCAGTCTATCTTTGTTGTTTTACTTCCTCCAACTTGGAGACAACACATCTACAGGGACTATGCAGCTGCCACTCTAGAATTAAAACCCCAGAGTTTTGCTTATCTTGGGCTGGGGTGGGAGTGAAAAACTGAGGAAGAACTTTAAATTAAACTCTTCAGTGGCAAAGCACAGATACAGCTCTGCAACTATGTGTATTAGGCCCAACAGACACGGTCTCCAGATCCTTTACTGACAGATGCATTCTCAATAATATGAGAATAATGACAACGTATATGATAAAATTTGAAAAGGTAAATATTTTTCTAGACTTTGTGACATTATTTCACTAGCTACATGGGCTAGAAGCCTCAGTGTTCAAAAACTGAATACTTGGATCCACCTGAAGTATAGTTTGACTCAATAAAAAATACCGTATTCAAACAGCTGGAGGGGAGGTTTAAAAGAGGAAGAGAAGGGCAGGGGAAGAAGCAAAAGCAAACCAACTCTGAATGGAAATTCTAACTAAATACAGAGTAAATTCAAGGAATGTATGCAGTTTCTGTTACTTCTCAGCTTTCCCACATAAGGACAGGTTCCTTCCTTACACTCAGCCCCCAGCAGCAGCAGCATCAACTCTGGCCACGCAGGAGGCACCAGCCCCATCCATACCCCCTGTTACATCTACTCAGGCAAGTCTCTACAGACTGCCTGCACATATTGCTCAGATTCAGAAGAAGCTGCCACCTTCACAAAGGAGCTTCTCCTCCTCCACCAGACAGGTTTGCCGGATCTAGGAACACATTTCTTCAGCAATACTTGAATCCAGGCTTTTACATACAAGGTTAGAAACCACAAGGTTAGAAGAAAGACAGAACAAAGCACTACAATAGTCTGTGCTTCGTAGCTGTTTTCCCCTAACGTTTCTTCAGTACGCCCTCCTGCACGAACATCCAAGGTTCAAAGCTGCCCAGAGTTTCAGGTGGTTTCCTAAATAACAACAGCTCTGTCTCTTGATAGGCTCATAGATATTTGTTCAGAGTCCAGGACAGATACACAGGTGAAGGTCCTTGAACTGCCAGGCCTCCTGTGGGTTACTGAAGGTCACCTGCCTTCCCAGATGCACAGGGGAGGGCAAGAGAAGAGCACACACACTTACACAATCTCCCAAGGAAAGCACCTTGGATACCCACAGCCTGTCCTTAGTTAGTCAGCAGGCCAATAAACCCTCTCCAAAGCAGGATTTACACTAGATTTTCCAACACTGGTGGGGACTATTGCTTTATGGGATATTTCCAAGTTAAGCATAAACTTTCAAATGCATCACCTTCTATTTTCATACCAGCTTTCTAAGGAGGCTATTTAAAACACAGCATTTTTGAAAATGTCTTGCCAGCTTAATCTTGAATTATTTTTGTCTTCTCTTTTCTGCAGTTGATCAAGGCTCTGTATTTGCTAAAAAAGAAAAACCAGGAAACGAGTCACCTAAGACACACATACAATTACTACAAAAAGAATCAAAGTTGAAGGACTCAGGCAATTGCCCCAAATCAGATCCATAGCACGGCATACAATCAAACCTGAATTTGAGGATGAGATGTAGCTGCATAAGCAAGGTGTATGAATAAGCAGGTGCAGCAAAGAGATTAACAAGCACGTTCTCAGCTTGTGTGGGGCTGCTATACACATTAGGCAGAATGCACAGGCATTTCCCCCCTTTCAAATAAAATCGTAAAGAATACTTTATTGTCACCATTTGAACAGACTTAAAGTATCCAGAATGAACAAGCAAGAGAACTCATTTTTTCAAGCTGAAAAATAAACTGAAACAAACAAAAACCCTGACATTGAATGATCGTATTTCTTGATTTGATTTTTTTTAAAAAATAACAATTTGCCACTTGTGAAGTCAGCTAGATGAGAACAGTCTTCCTGCTAGCTTGCATGTTGCAAACACTGTAGTCTAGAAAAATATAAAAGTAGTTAGAACATCCTCATGTGCTATTTAACAATGGCTGCTTACTGACTTAACTCATTCTGTAGCAAAGTTTAAATTCTAAGCAGGACTGTGGTACTGGACACAGGAAAATAGCTGTTCTAGGCAGATACGGCAAATAAATGAGCAAATGAACAAATTCTGAATCAGATTTAGCAAGCTTAACAAATCAGTATTTTTAAAACAGAAATTTTGGCTCTTCCCAGCAAATGCCAGAATTCTCAGCTTGCAGTGTCACAGCTCCCTGGCACTGGCAATGGGTGTTTGCATTTCGAAGTTGCTATGAAGATTAATGAGATGGGGGGCAAACAAGATTTTGAAGTATGAGGTCAAATGACAATGGTTAGATGTCTTACTACAATGATCATCAGCAAAACAGTTATTCATGTAGACATTTGAATTTACTTACTTTGCTTCAAATTAATATAACCCACTGAAACAAACAGATGAGAGAGCTTGTGTCCTTTACCTCTTGTCCTTCAGTTTCAGACCTAATTAAGGTTCTGCCGAAGGTGCAGGACTATGAAGAAGGACAGAGCACTAAAATATAATGTATGAAATGTATTTCCTAAGTGAAAAATAGAGACATTTTCAGACATGAACTGCAATTTCAACTCCAACCGTCATACATTCACTACCTCCTCATAAAAAAGTTAACAGATCCTTGTATTTTATACTTGAAATGAGTTGCTTCTAATTAAGAGCATTTTTTCTCATACCTAACCTTCTCAAAGCCTATACTTAATTTTCTCATCTTTGAGAGAAACTTTAGCCATTTCCCTTAATAAAGGTGCACTGCAGTTACTTTAAACATCAGATATATTTGCAAGAGCTTAAAATAGCTTCACTGAGGGAATCCATGTATAGGCTTCTGTGCACAACTTTGTTATCAAAATTCTTGTACTACATAATAGAAAAAATCAAGGGGTATTATTACACAGTAAGGAAATAATAAGGAAAACCAAAAGACAACCTTGCTGGTTAAATGAATGTTGATGCATGAGAAGGAAAATCTCTAGTGTAAAAATAAGGAAGAAACAGAGTAGAAGTGCAGGAGAGCCTCCAGTACCAAGTATAATGACTCAGAAGTATTACTTCAGAGGCAGAAGTAAATTAGTTTCTGAAAGGGGGAAAAGAAACATACATATAGGTCCTTGTATCATATTAGTAAGTCATCTGAACTAAGTCTACAAACCTTGTAGCACCTGTATCCCATGTGATACTGAGCTCCATCTGGATCACAGAGCCAAGCAGGTTATTTTTCAAGACACTTTTACTAGTATCAAAATAAAAAAAAATAAAAGTTTACCCAATTTCTAGCTAGTGACAGTTTGTACTTCACTTCTTTCAGATGCCTTCTACCCTAATGTAACTAAAAAGCTTAAATGTAGAAGAGACATGAAAACGCAGAGTCTCTGAGTTTCTCACTTAAATAAAAGCACTCACTATCTGTGGGACATGATGTCCACCCATCTGTTTGCTCTTTCCTGTCATCTCAGCATCTGCCTCGCCTCTCAGCATCTGGCAACCTAAGTGCCAACCCTGACCTCCTACACTAGGGCACAAGAATTAGACCTCCACCCACCATCTCAGAAACTGGGCACAATCTGACTATGATGGGCTGCAATGAGCTGCACATCTACAGCTATGTCCTCATTTGATTGCCCTTACAAAGAAAGGTTAGGCAAACATCAGCACTTGATGCCAAGGATTTCTTAATTCAAAAGGTGTTTCCCAGCCACAACTACAGAGGATATAGGCAGCTCTTAATAATAAATATTTATTTTACTATATGATCTCCTTCCTATCCTTCTTTGCTTATGCTCTTACACTGCTCATGGTTTTAATTTTCTGAGAAAAAAGATATTAAAAGGAATTTTTAGTTATTTTAAAGATTCTCCTAATGTTTGCTATGGCTCAGAACACGCTACCACCTTGTTAGCTAAACCTTCCTATAAAAACACACATTGTTATGGGAGGGACATTGATAGGGTGTGACAGGACAGCCCCCAAAAGTACCATCAATTTCTCAGATATTATTGAAGCCTGCCTCAAATCTATTGACTTGTTTGTCCATCATAAAAAGCACATAATTTTCCATTTCCAGTGAACTGGATAGGAATTACAGAGGTAATTTCCATCGATCACTTGGTTCCCCAGCTTGAAGAGCCAGGCAACTATCTGTAACATAAGCTTTTTACAAAAGTCTTCAGTAAGATCCGAGTGTTCATCTCTGGAACTTATAGCATAATATCATAATATATGTCTGCTTTACCAATATGCCTCAATTTCAAATTACAGGGAAACAATGCAAAAAAACCAGATGATGGAGGATAGATATCATTATTATGACTTTGTAAAATCTGGACAAAACATTAAAACTGCACAGTGACATTTATTAGTCTCTGCAAAAATGAGATATTCTATGCTATTGCTCTGCCAGAGAGCTGCAAAACTTCTCACAGTTTATTACTATTATTGCCTCAGTCTTGCTGCAAACATGCTGCCAGAGAAAGATGCCTTTGTGTCCCATTTTAGGATAACACAAGTTTCTCCTGTGGCAGAAGTAAGAGAGGGGAAAAATCTCTGCAGTCTTCAGGGACTGTATGTAGGCCTGGCAAGAAGAAAAAGAGGTTTCTCCCATTTCTAAATGAACCTCGCTTAAGTAATTTCTTTTTCTTTGGAAACCATAGCAGCAATTCAGTTCTCTGCCATTGAAATGCAGAGAAATTTGAAGACCTCCACTGACCACTTCCCCAACACTTGTAATGATTTCAAAACTCTCTTTTTCCTTGTTGCAAACATGTAACTCCACAGTGCCAAAGGTAAAAGCCAAACCCCAGTCTGTAGTAAAATCAGCTTTCCACTTAGTGGTCCTGCAATCATAACTGGGTATCCCTCTGCAATCCCTGGTTATTGGAAACATTTGCATTAGGAGGAAAGCCTGAAGATGAGTTGTTCTGGAAAATTACTGATGGGACAGAGAAGGAACCAGAGAAGCAGTAAAGATGTAGCTGGGTCTCTGCAGGGCAGAAAGGTGGAAAAGAAGGGGTCTGGGCAGTCAGTCGTGGTTGCTGAGATGCAGTAGTCAGGCAGAGGTATCCCCTGCTACTGCACGCTCAACAGGCTGAAGGCCGTTGAATGATAGCACAGAGGCTGGCAAAGAAGGGTACGAAACAGAAGCAAACACAAGCTCAGCCAGCTGTTCTCAGCATAACCCAGGGAGAGGGTGGATGTCCATGGAGTAAGGGGATGAACAGCAGGCAAAGGTAACATGTTCATAGAACCAAGTATGAAACACCAAGAATATTCACAGGAAATAAAAATGACTAATTTCCTTATTTCCTCTCTGGCTTATATCTGCTTCCAGTGTGTTACTGGGAAAGGAAACTGCATTATTCTACAATGCCTAGTATATCCATGCCAAGATTCCAATTTCAACAACACGTATAGCAATTTAAGTATTTCTTGAATACACACTGAATATAGAGTGACTTTAACAACAAAAACAGACTCTGCACAGTCTTCTAGAAAAAGAAATTATTATGACAGAAAACTTCTGGAAAATCTGCTATGTTGTCCTGCAGTGTAATACTAATTTACCATGCAGTCTTTAAGTGCCTCATAACAATCTAATGGAACAAACTGAAATATGAAATAAGATTGCATCAGTATGTAATGAATATATCATGTAATTAATTGCTAATTACTAATGCTTAATAAATCACAATGCTTAGTATTTACACAATGCATTACAAAAAATAAACACCATCTTTATCTAGCTAACACATAATTGAAGGTCCTGCTACACCACTGGATTCCAGAAGTCTGTCCCTGCAAATTTACTGTTTCTGAAGAGTAACAGCTTGACACATGTTTATTCTATTGCACCAGAGGTTTTCAAGTCTTTTAGGTTATGCTTTTCTGCTGCTGTAGTTTGTTTTGCCCTCTGCATGCTTCAGCTCATTGCACCTATTTCCACATTTACATACACTCTAATTTCTCATTTACCAAGTGTCCCTGTTCTCCACACTCCCACACCTGTTCAGCATACCAATTTCTACTGGCTATTACTCTCTCTAAGATTTTTTAACCACAAGCTCCTGCAAAGTCAGGCAAGGCCTCAGACTTTGTTTTCCAGCAACATAAAATAAAACAGAAAATCTAGGGAGGTGATGCCAAACAGTATCCACAAGCAACAATTATGAGTCTGGCTAAATTAATAAGGATGTGCCTGTATCCATGTGTGTATGTACATATTCACAAGATTTGGGTTTTGTTCATCTGAGTGCTTTGGAAATAGTTTCTGTTTATACATGGGCCTGTGAGAAAGAGAAAGCAGGAGGCTTGAGGACAAGCAAGCATATTTGTTTTATATGTTATTTAGTCATTCATTATTCTTCTGTTTAAGAAGTTCTTCATTAAATCAAGGACTGGAATAAACATCTTGTGGGATGATGAACTCCTAACGGTTTGCAAGTGACTTACAGAAACTCCACTGCCTGAAATACAATTCACATGAATTCTTCAGCCAACAATTAAAAATATATCAAAAAATGCAGTCTGTCTGTTCAACAGAAGATTAAACAAACAAAAATTTGCATGAAGTAAAGTATCTGATGGCTGAAGGATGAAGATAGTTAAATTTAAAAAAGAAACAGATGCAACTTTGAATTCATCTATACCTTATTGAGAAGTAAGAAATCCACTGGAAACCTTCAGTGGTAACAGGCTGCTGTATGTGTGAGACACACTCTAGTGCAATTAGGAAATACTAATGCAGAACTAAGTAAGTGATATTTGATGGCTTGTACCTTAAACCAGACAAGAATATATAAGTTCCTCTGGTTATATTTGAGTTTGAGGTTTTTATGTAATGAGTCATTACTGCCAAAAGGAAAATGATCTGTTTCCTCTCATCATCCATAAAAGAAGGAATATATGAACCAGCCATAAGCTTAGAGAAGGATGACTAATATAACCTTGAAGGTCTTCAGGTTAGAGATTCCTCAGATTTCCATGGATGCTTGGTTCTTGCCCAAGTTGTTCTGCAATTCACAAGGTTTTCTCTGATGTGCCAGAGAAGTTTAACATTTTCTGATCCTTTTGAACTGAAGAAAATAAGTCATCATTTCTCCCTCCTCAGTTGTTCACAGTCAGCCTTTCCCTTCTCAGATCTTTCCTCCAGACAGAATATTTTTAGGTTTGCTTTCTTTCACTCCAAGTTCATCACAATTTTTGCTGTCTCTTCCCCTTAATTTTTCTGCATTTTTCAAGATTATTTAGCCCAAAGCATCATTACATTATTCCTACTGTGCTGTCACCATTTACAAGAGGAATAATTATAGTTGTCTTCTACTTTTTTTTTTGGAGTCTGGCTTCTCCTGTCACCACAACCCGCAGCAGTCCTTCTTGCAGTGGCACTGATGTACCACAGTGGCACACAAAAAAAAGTCTTAAAGGAGCTACATGCTATGTGCACACTTAATGAGAGACACTTCCTGCTCTGAAGGCTTTAAAATGTCAATAAACTCATAGAAAACCAGGAACCCAGGTGCCAGCCAGACCATGCCTATTACTATGGCAGCCTCAATTTTTGACAAACATCTGCCCTGGAAACTTTCTAAACTAAGCCAGATACCAAAGCAACTCCTTGATATAGGTGTTACCTGAACTAATTCTTCAAGATGCTCAGTTACTGCAGAGGATCTTGTGCTGGACCTCATTAAATGCAAACTGCATTCACTGTGAATTCATTCAATAAAAGAATCAACTAATTCCAACAGAATTTGACAGGAAGGTTTTATTATGCTGCATGACAGTTGCAGAAGCCTGAAAAGCAAGGCTTCACTCATATCTGACAAGTAGCAAAAGCCACCTGGGATGGGGACACATACAGCTGAGAAGCTGAGCCTGACTGTTATCACTATTCAGCTCTGACCAAATGGGTAGGCTGCTGGACATGGTGCAGACAGCAATAAAACAGCATCTTCTTTTTAAAAATATGTAACATGGTCTCTTAAATGTTTTATTATTTCTGTATGACCACAACTAAAAGGAGTATCTCACCACCAATGCCATCACTTGACTGTTTCCAATGTGTGGTCTCACCCACCATTGAGTACTTTGTGCTCAGTCTTGCAGATTAAGGCACAATATCAGTATCTGGCAGCTCTGTCCTTGATTACATTAATAAGATTCCTAAGGACATACTACTGGACCAGTAAACACTACTACCTGTGGAGGTGGGTCCAAGTGCCCTGTTTAAAGTGAAACACGCTGTTTCCAGATGAGCAGGAATGCAAATCTAAGTTTCTCACATTTCAAAACCCTCTTCTGAGAACATGTTTAGGTGCAAATGCAACCGCTTCTGGTTTGGGGTGTGGGTAAGTATGGAGAGATAAAACATCGTTGCTGGAGATTGTGTAGTGCTAGTATAAAAAGGGAACTACAGGCACTAATATTGTTCCTAGTGTATCCACATTTAGTAATCAAATGGCTCTGCATATTTTCCAGATTAACACCCTTCCCACTGACAGTGATGAAGAGGCTCGTAACTGACTTTCACCTTAAGGAATACTTATGCTCATGTCTACTATATAAACATTCATCCGTTCATGGTCTGGAGTCACTTTCCAGGAAAGACAGTTAAGTTTTGATATCTGTCAGGCTCTATGTGTTGGAACAACAGTCAGCAAACATAAGCCACATAATCTATTATCTTGGGATAAACAGAAGCCACATAACCACTGCTGTAATTAGTCTAATTTTAAAAGGCCTGCAAGTGCAAGTTTAGATTAAAAACAGACATTGCTGGGAAGAAAGCACACAGAACACAAAGAGAAGACTTTAAAAATTCTCCTTTATACTGCACACAAACAGGTATGCTTTTGCTTCCTCTGTAAAAAGCTCACTTCTTTTTTTAAATCTTTGGTGAATTCTAGTCAAAGACTAATTGATGTAAGGTATTAAGCTTCTTAGCAACCTGAAGGGTTTATAAAACACCTACAATGTAATCATTGAAAAGAATGCTTCAGTCTAACTGAGCAGATGAACATATTACACATATTGAAATGCCTGGAATTACTCACTAAAACTTACATATTCAGCAAAACAACAACAAAAAATTAAAAATATGTATATTCTTCTTCCCCCTAGAATTTTGATTAGTTAGAATAAATTATGGAATGAAGTACTAATTATTCTGCTAGTGCTATCAATTCTAGTCAGCAGATTTAACCTGAAAATCTGACATATTCAGATTTGTTATCCTGAGCTGTGATTTAATTATGTAGCACCATTAATGAGATTAGAACTAAGACAGAACTGAGGAGTTTAAAGAGGAAACCCCCAGTGATGAGTAAGACTTCCATGTAGAGTATGTCATGGTGAAGATGGGCTTCCTGCTCCCCTAGTTGGGGACAGTGCTAGGTTTACCCCCAGCATGAAAAAATCATTTCAATGGCTTACTCCTACAGGGAATAAAAGTGGCATCATTGAGACTTGTGCGCTCATCAGAGCGTCATTAGTATTTTTCTCAAGAAGGAACTAAAGAAACCGGTTGCCTCACATTGATTTCTGCAGACCATCAGTATCACTGATCTATAATGCATAAGATGAGGAGCGCCCCAGCTACACCTGCAGATCTGTATATCAGGAAGAATCATCTGACTGCTGCTTGCTTATTCTGAAGCATGAGTGAGCTTGAATCCAAACATGTCTACTTCACTGTTACAAATAATTTGCACTCCATCTCACACTTGCACAAATTTCATAAAATTCACATTATACAGGAACTTCAAATGGTCCTTTTTTGATTTTGTTTTTCTTCTATACATCTAACTGTACAATCTCTTTTTGTATGATCTCAATCAGCAATACCTGAACATTTTGAGAGAAAATGTATATATGTCCCATAGACTCTCATAGACTCATCTGTCCCATAGACTCTTCCTGATTAATTTTCTAAATACAGTCTCACATATGGAAAGCCGAACAGATGCACCTGTTAACATTCAGAAAATATCCATTTATTGACACAGAATAAAACATTTGTCATGATTTACCCTATCAAATACATTGTTGAGCAGTAGGAAGTCTCAGTTTCTTTTTGAACTTTTTAGTGAGTTTTATTCCAACTCAGGCCTGACAGCAAATAATACTAAACTTTTAAAACTAAGATTAAAACTATTCTCAGATTTCTTGTGGATGACTACAGAAGCTCACTCTCAATATGCCTTCTGAACTCAAAAAAATAAAGGTAAGTTGATTACTCGCTGGTTTGCACACTGAGCAGAAACCCTCTTCATGAGCAAACACCTGGAGTCTGTTTTACAATACTCAGTTTGCTCCAGGTCCTACAGATAGCTTAGCATTTACTTACAAGGAAACCACAAAAAGAACCTGCCTTACAGTCCCAGAAGCTAAACCATTAGGAAATAGAAATTATGCTAGGAACACATAGAGAAGACGACTAATACTCTGAGCTTTCCATGCCACAAGCATATGTTGAGATACGTTGGATATCATAAAGCGACCAGAAGCCATTTCCATCAATTCATCCTATTTTAAAATGTGTATGTGAATTTTATAAGTAGGGACAACATCTAGCACTTTTTCTCAAGAAGACAGACAACAAACTGTCTGTGGGGGAATTTCAAACCACATTCATGCTCCCACTACAATCTCAACTGTGACACAGCTTACATGCCACATGAAGATTACGTGCCTGGGTGATCGGTACACAAGATGTCCATGATGGAAATGCTTATTTTAGATCTCAAGAAACTGTACTATTTGGAGGTCTCAGAAGAATTACTAGCCTTTGGAAGACTTGATTTCAACTCCTGTTCATTTTCTAAAATAATTTCATTTATTAAAGACTTGTAATTTCAAAGACTGTTTCGTTATGAACACATCAAAAAGAACAGTTGCATTTTTCATATGCCTTCTGAGTGAGGAAGTGCTTTAGAACATTTTTCGAAGGATATTAGTCACAAAAGGAATAATGGATGATCTGTAACACCGCGCATCAAAACTGCAATATAGGGCTGAAGCAAGAATCAGTATTATTTGTCACGAATGTGAGACAAGCCCTGCTGCTGCCCTGAATTATCTATAGCAACTGAATCAGAGTAACAGAGAGCAAACAGGAGAGAAAGATTTGGTGTTTAAAGGAGTTTAGTGTTTTTGGGTCTTCACACAGCCAGCTATTAAATACTTTCTGTGAGACGCTGATCCCAGAGCATTTCTGCTGAAATTTCAGCAACACAGCTGAAAAGCAGATAAATTTTGTAATTTGGATTAAGAACTTATCAGAATCTATTTTTTAAAATTTTGACTAGTCTTTTGTTTAGTGTAGCAATTTCACTTACATGGAAGAACACACGGTAGAATTGTACATATTTTAATTTCTTTTTCTTTCTTTCTTTTTTTTTTTAAAAAAATTGAGTCATTTACATGAACTTTTTTATTAAAAGAAGAGGTTTACAAATCTTTTAGGAACATAAAAAAAATAGACATGCACAAGGAAAAATGCTATTTTCACCTTTATATATTAAAAATTTGAAAAAAGATAATGAAAAAAAAAAGAAACCAGACATGAACTGAAAAATCAATACTGGCTATTTTAGGTTTGTATCTTTCAAAGGCAGATGAATGCACATCAATAGCCTGATGAATTCAAGCTGCCTTTAAATCAAATACTGAAATTAAGTGTTTGCATAAGTCTCTCTAGAAACAAGGATGCAACATACCTATTTACATATGAGAAAACATTCAATAAGCTTTCCATCAGTTCACCCAAACTTTGAACTTTTCTGCATGGCTATTTTGGTTTGCGCACAGAAATTTGAGATTCAAATACAATTACAATATATTCACAGTATAAAGTGTATAGTATAAAGTAGAGTATATAATGGAAAGGTAAAAGGAAAAGCATAAAAGTTGTAATTATTTTAGATAAAGCATTTTAATTCCTTCAAGCTTAGACAAGAGTTATTATAACTTCAGGTATTCTTCCCCAAGTGGTCAAATTGCTTTTATACTATTACATGGTTGATTCAGTGAACATTGTCACACCCTGTGGCTCCATTCTGAAGAGATGTTCCCTATTCCACCACTCACAGGGTATGACACGGGACATCATTTATGGTTTGCTATAATATTCTGACATGCAAGTGCCATGCAAAAAAGTGAGATATGCACGTTAGAGGAGAGGCCAGAAGGCTGAATTACTTACTTAAATTCCAATACTCGCTGATGAATATTTTGTAGGAATAAAAATGCGGAGAGTTGGTATCCAAATAACAGAGCATTACAACCCAGCTGTAGTACCTGGAGGAGCACTGAAATGTTTTGAAAGGAGGGGTCACCATGTTTTTATGGACCATTTCATGCACCTCTGGTCTACAGGCTTGGATACCTTCTCAAAGTTGTCTTTGTCTCTTCACAGCTCATTGCTCAGAAAAGGCTCATGCCTTCCTTCTCAAGGGATGGCAATGGGAAAGAGATTCTGTTGAGCCTCATTCACGGTGACATGTTTGACATTTCACAAGGTCAATCTCTATGTTAAAAATGAGTCTGAAATGTCTTCAGACGTAAACCCAGATCTTTTATAATTCCTTGTTATGTTCCAAGATCCCATGCAATAATGCCTCTGCAATTGTATTTTGCACTGAAAAAAGATTTTTTTTAAAAATGCAGTTTTGACACCTACTATCAGACGCCTCCTAAGAATCATACAAAATGAAATGTACTTGTGAACTCAATATAGTATCGGTTGTCATTTTAACTTCAGTTCTGGTTCTTCTCAGAAACAAATTTCTCAAATAGGCAGTGACAAAAGCTGGAATTGTAGCGAAACTTTTTTGGATTGTGTCCAAAATTGATTTGTATACTAGCTTTTTAATCTCATCCGTACATTTTAATGTATGACTCAAGCCCGTGTTTCACTCTATTACATGTATTTACAGATGGTTGAGGGGAGAAAAATCTAGGCATTCAAACTAGTTAATTGGTGACTAACTACTGCTTGATCTTTTTAATAACTCTAACACATTTGTTTCCCAAAGGTTTGGGATAATTTTGTAGAAGCACACCAAAACTGTCTGTTATCTCTCAAGCAATTAGATTAGTATTTAAATACAGAGAAGGGATTACGCATTCCTTCTTTAAAGGCATTTTGAAGATTCTTTTTTCTTTTTTAGAATTATAAAAATGAGCTAAGGAGAAGCTATTCCCTTTCTATAAAGAAACAGGTGACTCATAAGCTGAATTTTGAGAATAAAGTTGACTGAAATAGGAAAAAAGTTAAACTTAAGGGAGTGAGGAGACGTCACAGTTTGATCTTGTGAAAATGCCTGTTAGGGAGTGAGGAGACATCATATTTTGATCTTGTAAAAAAGCTTTAAAAATCAAAGTCTGAGTAACACTGCTTTCATCTTTAGGTGCAAACTCCAAGCTCTTTCTCTATACCACTTTTTAAAGAAGAGAAAACCAAAAATCTGGCAAGGTGGAAATATAATTTACCTTCAGTAAAACTAAACTGGTAATTCTGTAATCACACAATGGGCATTTTTACAGCACAAAATGATAAATTCCCCAAAGCTACAGCAAACTTCGTATGAATGCATACTAAATCACACAAAAAGCTTTAATATGGATATGAAAAGTTATGAGAATGTAGTTTGCCTTTTTATTTAAATTTACTGAGGGCCTTTTTAAACAGTTTGTACCAGGTGACCTGTTGGGTGGGATTAGCAGGACAAGAAGGGAGGGAGCCATGGGTTGCAGGAATTCAGATCCAACAGACAGCCAGACCTCAGCTAACTCCTCAGTTTTGTGCAGAAAGCAGAAATCACAACTTCTGAGAAACATGATTATTCCTTAAATGTCTCTGGATAATTTAAAAACATAACAAATTTAAGTATTCTGATTATACACCCCTAGATTTGAGACCTCACTCCCTGCCACTGCCCAGCCTCCACAGAGGCAGGTGTTGAGACCACTGGTGCCTGGCCAGCCAGGGTGGAAGACAATTTCCAATGGTGCCTGAATAGCCTGTCCCCATAGCATCACAGAATCATAGAATGGTTTGGGTTGGAAGGGACCTTAAAGATCATCTAGTTCCAACTTCCCTGCCATGGGCAGGGACCCCTCCCACTAGACCAGGTTGCTGCAAGCCCCATCCAACCTGGCCTTGAACACTGCCAGGAAGGGGGCAGCCACAACCTCCCTGGGTAATCTGTTCCAGTGTCTCACCACCCTCACAGGAAAGAATTTTTTCCTAATATCTGATATAAATCTACCCTCTTTCAGCTTGAAACCATTTCCCCTTGTCCTGTCACTACATGCCCTTGTAAAAAGTCCCTCTCCAGCTTTCCTGTAGCCCCTTCAGGTACTGGAAGGCTGTTATGAGATCTCCCCGGAGCCTTCTCTTCTCCAGGCTGAACAACTCCAACTCTTTCAGCTTGCCTTTATAGCAGAGGTGCCCCAGCCCTCTGATCGTCTTTGTGGCCCTCCTCTGGACTCTCTCCAACAACTCCATGTCCTTCTTATGTTGTGAACTCCAGAACTTGACACAGTATGCCAGGTGGGGTCTCACAAGAGCTGAGTAAAGAGTTCTCCATCTTCCTGGAGAAACAGCTACTAAACCACACAGAAGCATCCACTTGCTGGATGAGCTCATGGCTGTCCCCTGGACCATAGTGATGCTGATGAAATTAGGTTTTCAATAACAAAAGGGAATTGCCTAATTCTTGCTATCACTTTGTAGATGTTCTAATGACCTCGGTGGAAAAAGGATTATGTTTCTTCTTGCTTCTGAAAAAAACGTAAATGTCTAAGCTGGCAAGTCTTTACTAGATGATGTGAATACTTCACTAGAGATGTGAAACTGATGAAAAACACTCATTGATTTCAGTAAGCATTAAAACAAGCTCTTAAAACTTACATCTCTGATCAGTCTAATTGATGCTAATGTTAGTAGTAGTGCAGAGTTTGGAAGGATGACAGCCTTTATACTCACGTCAACTTTTGAAGGTGATCCAAGTAATCTAAATGACTAGACACTTTTTCCTTTTACAAGAAATTTTAAATTAAGTGTCTAACTTAGATCAAGGGTCAGACTTCATGACTTTCAAGTTCTCCCACAAACTATCTCATACAGACAATTTTAAACAGTACTACTTAGTAAAAGCAGTTTTACTTGTCAAATGAAAATGAATATACAGTCTTATAGTATGATACAATTTTACAGTATCTGCAAATACTATTATACAGTATTTCATATGAAAAAGTATCATATAATTTTCAGTTGTAAGAAGGCACAAACCACAGTGACACCTCCTTGCCTGTTATTCAAATCTCTCACTCGGACATGAGTTGAAGGGTAATCTCCTGGTTGTAAGGATCTGCAAGTAGCCTAGAGGGCTTGCTCCCCTCTGTGCCCTTCCCTTGTCCCTAGCATTTTCCTCTGTGTATTTGAAAGAAAAAATTAGGACTTCCTTATTTAATGCTGTAGTTGTGAGCTTCACACCTAAACTGTTATCAGTGAAGCAGGATGGCTCTTTAAAAAGTTTGGATGTAGTCTGTCAGGGGACTGATCAACTGTCCTTCAGCTCCTGAGATAGAGAATCATCTCCTGTGTGAGACTGAGACAGCTGCTGAGAGAGGTTCATGGGCAGGAAAAGAACATCAGTGTAGTTTTGAATGAGAAGCTGCTTGAAACCCCTTTGCCAGACAATAACAAATCTACAGTAATGAAGTTTTCTTAGGAATCAGAGGGGAAAAATGCTCTTCTGTGTTGAACTTTAAATTTTTTAAAATTAAAATTTTATTTTTTTAGAAAATAAACGTATCCTGTTGAATACAAACACCAGTTGTCAGACAGCTCTTGATGAAACTGGCTTCTGTCCTCCATGCAACTTTTTCAGCCAAAGAAATAAAGTAAACCACTAAAAGCAAAGCTTATGGGAGTCTGGGGAAGCTGGGATATGAGCAAATTCATCAATGCAGAAACTAGGCTGCAACAAGAAGAAGCCAGCTGAAGAAGATAAAATCCTGACAGAAGAGATGGAAAAAAAAGAGAGCCCTGAAGCCAAGCTTAGACAGAGGGAGGAGGAAAGTGCATCTATTCCCCAATGAGGCTAATAAGGATTCTCAAAGCATAGGGTAATCCAGAAAATAGGTGGCCTAAAGGATGAAGGAAAAGGCAGTGACAATCACCATCAGTGACCATGAACTCCAGATGCAGCCATCAGACTGCACTGACAAAGCACTTCTGTAAGGAATTTGCCATACAGAATTGTCCATGGTTATACAATTTTTCGTTTGCAGGACAATTTTTTCCAAGACATTCAAACAAGGAGATATGTGGGTTGCACAACTGAACTGTATCACAAACATGGTCCAATGCACTTCAATAAAAAGACATTCATTACCACCAGAAAATTACTATTCAAACGTCATATGCTACGCTATATCAGGTATACCATAATATATCCAATATCAAGGCTGCTGAATACCTGAATGAAAGGGAAGAGCAGTCCGACTGCGAAGTTGGAGAGCCAGTTGACTGTCCCAGCTATCATGAATGCGGCCGGCCTCTGAGACTGCTGGAAAAACTCTCCAGTGAGGACAAACGGAATCCCACCTGAAAGAGGGCCCAAAAAATCAGTAGTTTTAGTAAACTTCCTCTGGCAACAGCTGTTTCATTTATAGAGATGAACATGCATTGTGCTGCACATCTCAGTGACCAGCACTGCACTACAGCTCTCTGCTCAGGTGTATGCAGGGGTTTCTGAGACAGTAAAATATGATTTGTCAAAATGGTCCTTCAGAGAAGTGTGACACTTCACTCCTTCACACCACCACACCTCCTGTTTTACATCCTTTCAGTGATGACAAGCAGGTAACAGAGCAGTGAACCCATACAACTTCCAGAGTACTATATGATGAGCCCTTTATTAAAAATAAGAATGATGATTTCTACTAAAAATCCTTGAAATTTTGACGATTCGGCAATATTCCAAAAATACTTTTAGACCTTAACAACTGGAAAGATGGCTTCAAAGAGATCACACAATATTTTTTGATAATTATTACCCGCTTTATTTTAGCAATAAAAAAGGCAAAACATTTACTTCTCTATAAGCATACTTTTCATTGATGTTTATTCCCTTATTAGATATACTGTCGGCACTTCTGGCAAGGTCTATTTCTCCCATCAGTCAAGGACTCTGACCTCTGTAATAACAAGCTTAGTTGGATACCACACTTGTCACTTGTGTTTCCTTCCACCTAGACAGTGGACTATTTTGGACAGCACTGGCATATTGCTGGCCTGACAAATACCCTCAGGGAACAGCTGTCTACTAGCTGAAAGTCTCAATTTATGATCTTTGGCTTCCTTCATTCCAATAGAATATTTCAATAGAAGTATTTCTGGTTTTATGTAATAAAACATGGGTTGCATTTGCTGTCTGGCTACATATTTCAGGTAATGTCGTACATTAGGCATGCATCTACTTGCAGAATTATTTCACCACAGTTTGGAAGACTGTAAGCCTAGTAACATCAGATAGGCTTTCAGTATTCTGGTGCTACCAATTTCTTCCTCTATGTCCTAATATCTGCCGGCATCATCAGCATCACTTAGCTCTATGGGTGAGATCCATGTACGCACATACTGTGCAAGCTCTCTGCTTTAAGCATTTTAACAAGTTAGGGTGAGCAATCAAAGAGTGTATTAATGGACACATTTCCTCTCAAAAACCTCTACAACAATCCTGACTTCCAAAACATATATAAAGATAAAAACACCATCAAAGACATATGCATCCACTGGATCTTCTCCTTGCATATCTTTGCTTGATCTATGGATCAAACTGTCCAACTCTTGGACAGTTGTGAATACATCTGTAAGTGCTTCATAGCGACACATTGTCATGTAACCCCTTGTGCTCACTACACTTAAACACAAGTACCAAAAACTATCCTATGAGCAGGATGAGATAGGAATTGTAAGCACATAACAGGACATGCAGATGACACATGGTATCAGATATTCCTCCACTCCAGACCTTTCAGATGCAAAGACTATGGATAGGTGCATAAAAGAAAAGCAATGTGATAGAGCAAATATCTATATACATTAGTAGGCATCACTTTCCATCATCAGCTAATCTGACTTTTTGTGAGAACATGTCTACAATGGTAGCAAAGGCTCCATCTGAACTTTCTGTCCCAAAGGCTGCCAGTATAAATTACACCAAAAAAAGTACAGAGTAAATAGATTTATTTAATCCTACTTTAAAAATAGGAAACTGAGTTATGGAGAGTTTAGGCGATCAAAACCCCAGCTTAGTGTCTTTTGACAAGCCACATGTAGTATCTGAATTCTGCGACTAAAAAAAGTGACCTCTCCCAAAAGCACTTTGAACATGTAGAATAAACAGCTGAACAGGCACAACTTAGTGAAATTCAAGCAACACATGTCCTGGTTTTGCTGGAACAGAATTCTAAAATAATTTTTCTGTTCAGAGAAACTGTAGTTTTGAGAAACTGGAGTCCAGTTCTGTGAGAACAAAGGAGATAAGCTGCTCTGGTGTGCAGGTTTCCGTAGTGACCAAGGTCGAGGGTGGTTTTGAGCCATGCAGGTGCAGTGGGCCAGGAGGGGCCAAGCCCAGGGCAGCTGACCCAAGCTGGCCAACCAAAGTATTCCATACCATAAACGTCACCATCACCATAAATTGAGAAGGTGTGTGGTTCCGGGAGGGCTTCTGCCATGGCTGCCTACCTAAGAGTGTCCTGCCTGACTCGCCAGTTGTCCCATGCCTGAGGCCTCCTCCTCTGTTTGCTGAGGTTGCCGCCAGATCTGTCGTGCTCACAGTGTTGGCACTCAGCCATCACCGCTAGACGCGTTCAGCTTGTGACTGCTATCTGAGTATAACTTTGTATCTTGTATTAGCATTGTGGGTAATATTAGATCATTACTATTATTCTACTAAACCTATTTTCATTTCAACCCATGGGTCTCCTTTCCTTTTCCTGATTACCCCTCCTGGAAGGAGTTAAGTGATAGAGCAACTGTCTAGCCCAGGACAATGTGGCCTATTGATCCCTGGTGGCTTCCAGTGCCTATTCTGTCATGCACTTGGGATCTCAGTTCAAATCCTAAAATATAGAACCAAAAAAATCAATCACATCTGTTCTGTCAGCATCTGTTTCAGGTCTCAAATGCCATGGCATGCGCCCCTCAGAGAGAGGAACTGAAGGACTGGAAACACAGAAATCATGTAAGATGATTTATTTATGATCATTTATTCTGTCATGCCTTTGCTGCAGGACAACCTACAGAGGTGTTCCTGATCTTGTCAGTACAATAAAAAATGCAGTTCAAGACCCATTTTGGAAAATACACACTGTACAAGAGAGGAAAAAAGCCAGGGGCAAAAAAAAAAATAAAAAAATACCAAAAAATGTACAAAAGGACAGTAACATAGTAGAAAGCATAAATGTTATGGAAATAAAAATACATGGGCACTATCTTGGAAAAAGGTTCCTTGAAATTCAAATGCAATTTCTAGATACCTATTAATCTTCACTAAAATTTATTATCAATCACATTTGTTACAAAAGTGCTTCAATATAATTTGAAAAATAATCAATCAATCCAGTAATGATAAAAAATAGTATTTTGCAAAGTCTAAAAAAAACCGCAAAACCCAACAAAATTAGCAGCTCCTCTGAGCTCTTTCAAGAGTTCTGCAGAGAAATAAGAAAGGTGGCACAGACAGACCTCCAGACTTTCTTGTGGCCTAGACAAGCACCTCCACAACATCAGAAAACAGAAAGTCAATTTATGACAAGGGATGACTTATGAGAAATCATATGGAGGATTCAAGGAGCCTGAAAAGCAATAGATAAGTTATGTGAGAGACAGGCCAGATCCAGAAACATGAGAAAATGAATGAAACCAGGTCATTGCTGTATATCGCTATATCCCTGGAAGAGCAGAGACATGACCTTACTAGGATGCAGAGTAGGGGATGCGAATGCCAGTCAAGAGCCATACCACTGAGAAGAAGACATTCACAAATGAGTGAAGTTGAAAAAGAAATTTGGGCAAGCTGAGGCAAAAATGTAAAGCCTTAAGACACAAACAGTGAAGGCACCTGAGATCAGCTGAACCTATAAACCTAGAAGTCTGTCCTCAATCATTTCAAGGTATCACAGGTATCAAGGATCCCTCTTCTCCTAGAACTTGGTTTCTTTGAGATAGAAATCTGGGTGTATGGGGTTGAAGGAAGCTGTAGTATGCTTTGACTAGGTCAGTTGGATCACAGAATCACAGAATCACAGAATTCTAGGGTTGGAAGGGACCTCGAAGGATCATCTAGTCCAACCCCCCTGCCAGAGCAGGAATCTGGGCTGCAGAGGTCCCAATATTATGGCATCTCACCAACCACTCCTTACAGAGTCAGTCTCCTTGCAAGGTCCCCCATATAATTACCAGGCCAGATAGGCTCCATACTGGCCCGTGTTCAAACACGGAAAACATGGATACTTGGAAACTGCAGCCATAAGCAATCCAACCAAGCCACTGTATTTTTTGAAACAGTCTTTAAACATTTTGTCATGGGTTTTACAACTTTAGTGTGTTTGAATGTGGGTGAAATATTTTCACCAATAAGCTAACTGATGTTCTTTATCATGGAGGGTGAACCTGGCATTAGCATTTCCCCTGGAAGGTTTTCCACGATTTTCAGTGAAACAGCTTTATTTTAGCTCTGAGCCAAAACCAAATAAAACCAAAAATGTGCATTATTATTTTCTGTAGGAGTTTTTCAGCAAGGTAGCTTCTGAACATGAATTTAAAGAGGTAATGCATTGACCACAATAATTACAGTGATTCATTTCTAATAACTTTGCTCTTTTCAGCATTGCATGAACATAATGGAAGAAGCTCTTAACATACTGCAGTGCCATTAAAGAAAGATTGCTATATCTGTTAGCATGCTACATCTATTGGAAACTACAATTCTCTTATTGCAGGACTTGTATATCAATGGGCTGTTTAATGAAACTAGATTAAGCCCACCTGACACAATTAGACATGCAACAGTACTTCTATATCTGTGTATTTTATTAATTTCCCTCCATAATTAGTACAATTACACTTAGAATCTGTCATGTGCCGATCTAGAGTCTCAACCCAATAGTCCTTTATGCATGAAATTGGAATGCTGGAGCAGAAATAATATTCTTGGTTTATATGCTACAATTTTTCAAATATATATTTACATTTGCACAAGTATCAACATGTTCTCTTATGAGAAATTAAGTACACATATTTACTGTTTTGTTTAGTGAGCAATTACAAATAAACACTGCTTAGCAGAAGTTACTTGACTTAGTGAAAACATCTGAATACAGAAAACATGAAAAAGGAAGGAAAATACCAAGATCCTAATTTTGTTTTTATGCAGTACCTGACTGCGAGTTGAAGTCATGGCTATATAAATGATTTATGAAATGAGACTCTTAAAAGAATAAATGCCTAATACAAATCAGGGAGATTTATTACATTGGTAAGCTGCCTCTAAAGGCGATGGAAACTTTGTGCCCTAAGAACCAGTAAAGAGAAAGGAACTCATACCCTGAACCAGTGGCTCATATTTCAGTACACCCTCAAGACCAAACTCAGTGTGCAGGCAGTGGCTTCATTTAGGAGTCTTCGAAGTGAGATGTTTTGAGAAAACAGAGAAGTCCTTTGCAACAATGTTCTGTTTTAGAAAAAAGAAATGTGTCTGTGCAGCTCTAGACAAGATCAAGCAAAACAGCTCTTGACTGCAAGGCAAGGCATGTAGGGAAGACTGATACATCCTAATAGTTGGGAGATAAAGTACTGTCTCAATGAAAGGCTTCAGTATTTGCAATTCAAGGGGCAAAAGACAACCCTAGGGGGCAGCTGTGGGAGAGAAGCAATGGAAGCGAGACAAAGACCCTGGAAGAAAACTGCTGGAAAAACAACCCAATATTCTACAGTGAGAGTACAAGAGGCTGTCAGTTCCTACTCAGACCTTAGCTATAAAACAAACACACAAAAAACCCCAATCAACCAAAACCCTCCAAAATGCCCACCAAACCCCATTGGAAAATATACCGTAAGAGTACTGCTAGCGAGGGATGCAATGCAACTACTGAGCTTCTTCCAGATCTATGGGTTTACAGATAGAATCAGAATTTTGCAAAATACATAGCTCAGTCCTTAAAGAGGTGTTGTGTAACTTGTCAGATTATTTTAACTTGTACATTGTATTTGTATTAAGGACTGCATGATGGAGACTCCCACTATAGGAGAAGATCCGGTTTGGGACCACTTGAGGAACCTGGACACACATTACCTAGTCAGATGTGATGGCTGCATTGCCCAGCTAATCCTGTTGAGAGAACTGGGAGCAGAACACGTGATGGGGGTGTACTGAGTCACAGCTTTATGCTGCAGACTGCTATCTCCCTCCAGCTGTTCTCCCCAGGAAATCTGTTGATCTCATCTACTGCAGAATTAAGCAATACAAGCACTTCACTTGTATAACACAGTACAGTTCATAAACAACATTAATTTGTACCATTTGAAGGGCACGGCCTTTTCTGCCTTAGATTAAAGGCTACTTGAATAAAGAATGCAAAGCTAAGCCAGTCTATAGCAAATCAAAAGTGCAAACCCTAACACCAACGCAGAAAACATAAATAATACAAAACCTGACAAAAAAATAGAAATATAATAATTAGTACCTATAGTTATTAACAATCTAGTTTTTAATAAAATATTGTGTGGAAAGGGATTTTCCATTGATTAATTGGCCTGTGGTTTAGCATCTATAAAACCTGTTTCTCTAATAGCATATAGAAAACCAGTTCTGGAGGTATTGTGGACTTTGTTGGTAACCCACATTATACCAGGTAAAAAAAGTAAACTAGGCAATGGTGCAGAACAGTAATATTGATATACTCTGTTGTAACGTTGTTAGTTAAAATGTTAATTCTCAGGTAACTTACACTAAAATGGTTGCCATACAACAAGGCTTTTAGCTAATGAGGAAACAACACAATATTCTTTCTACTTCCATTTAGGTAACTAAAGCAGATATTCCATGTAATTTTTTGTAATCCAAAAGACATTAGAATATCCTTATCTGAACCTCTGATAATTTATTCTTCAGTGAAATTCTACCCCTCTTGAATAATAATTAGTGCATTTTCCTATAATTTTTAGTTCCATAAGGCAGTGCTCTCAAGCAGAATTTTATGAACAGTCATTTACTGACTGAATCATTATTCTCTGTAAATTTGTTTAATGAAGGCAAAATACTTATTACATAACTGATGAGCCCAAATAATTTCAGTACTTTTAATATATCATTCTTCACATGATTTATAATACTTTCTTTTAAATATAGCTGCTTCTTGGAAGTTAACAGCTTTTCCTTATTTCTTTTTAAATTGTGATAAAGACCAGCAGTCCACATACAGGCCATTCTGTCAACTTTAGTAATTATTTTTTTTTTGTGTTTTGGTAACATTTTCAATCTGGTGGGGCATGTTGTGATTTTTTTTGGTTGTTGTTTGATTTTTTTAAAGTTTTTTATTTTTTTGGTAAAAAACTGAACATCAACATTAGAATTCTACTGTGGTACTCAGCAGTACCTCTTTTTGTTTCACCATTATAATTCTGCATAACTACTGAAAAATAAAATACAATTAAAAATACACTCAACTTTTAATTACATGTAAATATTTTTAAAAAGATTTCTGCTATATTTTCAGACTCACTTAATCGTACCAGGACCCTAATTATAGACTGACTTTCTGTTCTTCTATTTGAATATGAATAGAAAATTTCTTTACTGATCTATGACTTAATGTCTTTATGATATAATTCATTTTATAATTATTCTCAGAAATGATGATCAGACACTGATTAACATAACTTCTGTTAACACTACATTATTAAAAATAATGATCTCAATGACGAGATCAATGATGAGAGAGTTTTACTTCATTAAAAAGACAGAAGTGTCCCTTACATTTGCATCTACTATACAGATGGCAACATCATGGAAACACCTGAATTAAACACTCGAAAGCATGATCAGTCCTAAGTAAGTGAAATCTTCATACAGTCACATCACTATGACAGGAGTGAAAACAGAAGAAAACCCCAAACCTCTATCTAGTCTAGGCTTATTACTTCTACAACAATCTACTGAAAGAAATACAAAGTCATCAGACATCATTTCCCTGTCAGGAATTCAGGTTGACAGCCCATTAGCGCAAAATGCTGCTGGTTGTGAACCTAGGCAAGATAAAACAGTCTTGAAAACTCAGTGTGGCATGTCAGGCTTTTCTTGTGAAATATTTTAACAAACAAATTAATCATAGTAACAGTGCACAATTATGTCATTGTATAGCTGCATTCATCCTGAAGGACCATAAGAGTAAAAACAGTGGACCAAATTTTCAGAGAAGCTGGGACAACAGAGTCTCTCCCTGTCCTCCATCTCCTGTTTAGGATGCGTAACAGACCATATCTTCACCGCTTATGATTCCTGGAAACTGTCGAAGTCTCTAAGACTCGAATGGTGCCTCAAATGCCAGTGATTAAAGAATTTGGCTACTCCTCCAGGATGGTAGACAGAGTATGGACAGCAGTAGATGTAGAACTAGTGAATGAGGGACAAGAAAAGTATTTTACTTTCCTTCCCGTGGCTGATAACCAGAATAGAGGGCTTTGAGCAACCTGGTCAAGCAGAAGGTGTCCCTGCCCATGGCAGGGGGGGTGGAACTAGGTTATCTTTAAGGTGCTTTCCAACCCAAACCACTCTATGACTAGTAAACATTTGCATTTAAATACTAGCTGAACCAAATGAGGCAAAAGAAGCTTAGCCAAAAATAGATGAGATGAACTTTGAAGTTTTCTTTGTTGTGCATTGTGCATGGGCACAAGGAAAATAAAAATATTTTTACTATCTTACATTCTTTACTTCTACATCTACTGTTCTATATATTTATTAGTTTGCATTTTTAAAAGTACAAATATTTTATGCTAATTCACAGGAGAAACGGCATATTTTTTACTTAGTTTTCTGTAGGCAGTCCCCATCCATCTGAATAATGTACATATGTCACTTACACAGCTTTTGAATAAATCAATTTTTCAATTAAATGAAGCTCTAAAACACAGGGGTGCATTTTTCCAGCAGTAAATTTCTTATGTGTTGGGAGTTGTGAGCCATCAGCAAGTAATTAATGATCATTCAGGAAAACACAGTAATTCAGGTAAGAAGAGTGCTCTCAAGTGTCAAAGCATTCATATTCTGAAAGGCTCAATTATGATAATTTGTAAAGTCTATTGTTAAAGTGATAAAGTTCATAAGTTTTCCTTCTGCTAAAAACTCCATGTGTCACTTCCAGCAATTCCTTTATCCAACAGATATGGTTATCTTTCAAATACTAGGGCTTCATTTTTCTTTAGCACTTCCACTAATTATAAAGAATTGAATTCACTTCTGCAACAGAACTGCTAAAGGCTACACATTTACTCTATGCTGCTCTTTAAAGAGAGAAGCATTCAAACAAAACATAAAACAGGTATTAATCTCAAAATGTATGCTGAATGATGCTGTATTAAATATGTTCAAGGGGCACATTACCTTCACCCTCAAAAAAATCAGTGAAGATGTGGCCAGATCAAAAGCAAGTATCATTTTATTCCTTACTAGCCCAAAACCTCAGTTTGCTTACTGAAAGGCAACCATAGAAAAATTCTCACGTGAAGACCTTAAACTTCCCATCCTTTCATCTCTTTGACTCAGTAGAAATAGTTGCCTACCCAAGGGTAGGCAAAAGCTTTTTCTATTGCTAGAGAAGACCACAGAAGGAAACATAAATCAGATCTCCTACCACGGTGCTTCACAGCCCAAAAATTCAAGCAAAGGCATTAATATGGCAGGCCACGATGGGTGGCAGCTGGGAGGCTAAAATGCCAACCTCAAGGCTACTTGTGTTGGATGGATGGTCATCTGCAGCAACGGAGTGGTGCAACGGGCCAGGGATGGAGCCAGAGATCCCTCAGCAAATCTTCAACTGAGACTGGTACGTATTGCATGATAATTACATATCTCCAGGTTATTACAAGTTCCTGAACTGAATTGTAACTAGTTTGGAATATTTAACTGCTTTTAGTGCAACATGTTTTAAATCTACTGTTGTGCCCACAAAAGCCTTACAACTATCAACAAACCAAACCTTTTCTTAAATACCCAGGAGAACTAAAGGTTATTTCTGCACAAATACCCTTCTTATCTGATGTGAGAACTATTTGACATTATTAAAGGATGCTTACCCACTGGAAGCACTATAAAGGCTTAAGAAGAAGTTCTTTTCTGTGAGGGTGGTGAGACACTGGAGGAGGTTGCCCAGAGAAGTTGTGGCTGTCCCCTCCCTGGCAGTGTTCAAGGCCAGGTTGGATGGGGCTTGAAGCAATCTGGTCTAGTGGGAGATGTCCCTGCCCATGGCAGGGAAGTTGGAACTAGATGATCTTTAAGGTCCCTTCTAACCCAAAACATTCAATGATTCTAGTTTACCTAATAAAAGACATTTTGGGTTAACCCAAACTTTCAAATCTAGCACTTTTAATTAAATACATACCAACACAGATTTATTGTTTCTTTTTAACATAATACACTTTTCTAGTACAAACAGAAGTTTCTTCCACTCAAGCAAGCTCCAAACTCTTTCTCAAAGTATACTAAAAGAAAGTGTACTAAAAGAATGCCTCTGTGGGAGGCCACGAGCATTAGAAATTTTTACATCCCACTCTAAGTGGAGAAGCTAACACATCACACAAAGCTTCTGTAAATGCCTATTTCAAGCAATAATACTGATGCTGCCTTTCAGTATTTTTCTGTCTACATGTGTGTTATCACACCTTTGTTTGTGTTTCACATCCAAGAGAAGACTTTTTTTTCTTGCCTGACAGCATTTCAGATTGAATAAATCTCATGACTTTCAAAGTGACCCTTTTAACACAACTGCTCCGCTGTCAATACAGCTGCAAGTTGGCATTCAGAATAAGATCACAGGCTGATTTAAACTTTAAATATCAAAATATCTTTGATACACCTCAGGGCAGAGCAATGATTTCCCTGAGTTTTTTTTTGTCTACTTCATAATGTCAGTTTAACGCATGCTGAATATAGCATTATCATGTTTCTGTTTTGTCTGTATTCAGCTGTGCTAGGAAAGACTTCACTCACTCCATAAACCATGACAAGTATTATCAAACTCAATTTTAAGACAAAAGTCTCAAAACAGATACAAAAAGTGAAACATTTTCTGAAATGGTCTGGTTTGTTAATGTTTCTTAGCTGTGTCTGAAAGTGCAATTGCCATAATAAGCAACAGTTGAAAAATAAAGATCTCACTACCATAAAATGACTATCTTTTTCAAATTACATCAGAGAGTGAATTATCAATATCCCTTTTCTGTGTTGAAAGATTATACCACCAATCTGATTTTGCCATCCTTATGTATACTGAATAGGAACTTACTTTTAAAGTAGGAATTCAAGCAAAATCACACTGGTTCATGTTTGGTCCTATTCATACTAAATTCAACTCCACTAAAGTCAGCAGGACTTCTGAAAGGAAGTGTTACTCTTCCATAGAAATACCTACAGGATTTCGGAGCAGAATAAGTACTTGTAAGACATTACACAGCATAAGACAGTAAAGTCAGATGCCCTGAAGCCACTATGTAAGGACTAACCAGAGACTCCTGTTTTCTTCTCACTGTAGTGCCACTGATTTAAAAGTAGCAGCTATTGGTGTAAATGAAGTCATGGGCTACATGCTCTGTGTAATGACCAGCTAGAAAATCCTCTCTGAGCACATGCTCATCTTTGCAGACACATGGGCTTTTTGACAAATGGAAGAAAAAGACAGACTTTAGACAGAGGATCAAGCATCTCACTTAAGAGATGAAGGAAGAACATAGGACTTGGAGATAAAGGAACCCAGGATCATAATTGTATCACCTGGTTCAAATCCAATCCTCTGCTGTTTCAGGCAGTATTTCACACATTCCTCTTAGAAATTTGTAAAACTCGTGTGTTTTCCTTTTGCTGTTTCCATTGAGAAGCTGATAAAGAACTCAGCTCCTCTAGGGGCTAGGAGTCTTCTTCCAATTTCTATTCTAAATTTATTCATGACTAGCTAGCACCTAAGTTTGGGGGTTTCTCTCTTCTGAGTGTTATTCTCCCTTCTGCTCATGTATTTAGAAACAGAAAACCTGTTCTTGGTCTTTTTTGTTAGACATTATAAAGTGTCTGTATCTTTTCATATGAGTATCTATCTTCACAGCAGCCTTTCTTTGCAGCCTTCCCAGCAAACTGCTGCATGAGCAGCTTTGTGCTCTAGCATTCAGCCCTAAGTCTTCATCTCAAAAATGATGACATGACACATGACAACACAATGAGCATTTTTCACATTACAATACAGAGAGAGAATGCACGACAACATGACGCTTTAGGTCTCTAAGAAAACATGTAAAAGAACATGCATATAGAGTGTTAATATAAAACAATCTTTCAAATGACTTAAATAAAATATAAACAGCTATAGAGAAGGTTTCCATGTGACACAGATATCATTCTTATATTCTCCCTTAGTGAACTGGCATTTTCAGACATCCTTAAATCCTCACCCTGTTCCTCTTTTTTGTCTCCAACTGCCTGCAGCTATACATGTCCTATTACTACAAATGGGTAAACTGAAAGGTGAAGTGAGACTTTAAACAGATCACTGATCTCAAACTTGAAGTGCTACCAAAATAGCACAAATTTCCTGCACAAAGGTGGCCTGAGTTATGATAATCAAGCAATGCATATAAAAGCAACTCCTCAGACTTCTGGAACTTCTCCTAGTGTCAATGCTTGTAATAAAAGGTGATTTTTTTTTTCCTTCCAGAGGATTCCAAAGAACTCCTGGGGAATGTTCCCTGGAAGAGGGAATGTTACCGCACGCCTGCCTGGGCACATGTGTGGCTTTCCTCCCAGCCACAGTGGTTGAAGGAAGGGCAACACACTTGTGCTACACAAACACTTTTTACAGGTCTTACTGCAACAACAGGGCCTTGGGTTATTCCTATTTATTCCCGGTGGTAAAATAAGACCAGTGCTCCAGTTCAGTGTGTTTCCAGAGCCACTAAATATGCAAAGGTTTGATTCAAAAGAGACAATACTTTTTCAGTTTCTGAAAGAAGGTGATAAAGGAAGAATTACTCCAAAGCCAGGTATATTATTCAAACTGTCCACCTAGTCCCACCCTTTCATTTAGTTAAAGACAGGCATCATACTTAACCTCCCCCATCATGGTCTTCTTTCCCATCTCTGAAGCATTTACTCCTTCTTTTATCAAAACTGTATAGGAGGATGTTACACAGAATATTCTTCTAAGGATGAATATTAAGGATGTAACAGAATACTCTTCTAAGGAAGAAATATTAATAAATCTCTTCATACAAAGATAATGCATGAAAATGTTTTATGCCAAGTTTCCAAAGTTCTCAGGGTCTCACTGTATCCTTGTCATGCTGATTTCCATTGGGAAGGTTATCTGGAAGTCCATACCAACACTGCTGTAATGCCCAACTGGGGGAATTTTTTCCCCACATGTTTCACTATCTGGGTTGAATTTCTTGACATGTGGCAGAAGAGACATTGTCTGGTTCAGAGAATGAACATTTAATTGTTTTGTACAAATTGGAACAGCATCAAAAACAAAGACTGAAAGACCCTCATCCCAGAATACATGACAGCCTCCCTGGCAGGTGGGGTGTCATCCCTGCAGACAAACAAGGAAACTGTCCCTCGATTGGGCACACTCTGGGTCAGTTGTTATTGTTTTTTGTTTTGCTTTGTTTTTTAAACTATTGGGCTGGTAGATAAAAGTGGTCCATCTCCAGCAGATTTATAAAACTATCTCCAACCTACTGCATATAGATAATTTTTAATTCACCCAGCAAAATCCAAAATTACTTGTCTGAACAGCAACTGTTGCAAAGGCACACTGCATGAACCAGGAATTGAAGTAAACAGATCAAAATAAGAACCTACACTTTTTAAGTCAGATTTTAGTGTGGTTTTCCTGAAAGAGAGACAGATTCTGCAAGCACAGTTCAAAGTGCTTCAGAAGCAGTCACGCAGGTTTAATTGAGAAAGCAGGGATAACTGCTTTTAGCTTTTTCTTTTTCTTTAAATAATATCTAAGACAAGGTTGAAGAAGGAAGACATTTCATATGTACCTAAGCCTGTCTATCACTACCCAAATTTCCAAGGAGTTGCACATTATTTACCCCCTCGATAAAGGCATTCCAAATCAATGCATTTGCTTATGACACTTCACTCGAACAGCACTAATGCTTTGTGGAGATACTGAAAAATGTTCTCTTACTATTTTTCTTTGATTTGTTTTCTCTGTTGATTATATTCTCCTTAGGAACCAGAACCAACCCCCTCAGTCCCTTCTGTTTACTCTTTGCTGGATGGCACTACTTCAACTGAAATGTGTCATATTTATTTCAGGTCAAATGCACGATAAAAAACACATTTGCAGGAAGTTTCTGCCTTTTTCTTGAGGTAAAAATGTAAAATTATTTATCAACACGTTCCCATAATCAAAAGTAATATTGGAAAGCAGTATGTTTTTCTGCAATCAAATACCTTCACTTGCGTATAATTAACCAAATAGGCACAATGAAACAATTGTCTGGCATAGTGTGGCTCCCCAATTATAAAACAGTGAACGATTTTTGAAGAGTATTTTTCTTTCAGATCATAGTTCGACTATCTTGAAATAAGGCTCCCTTAAATTTTTAGTAAATGCATCAAAGCTTTCTGCTGTTTGTCTTTCGTTTTATAAAAATTGATCAAGTACCAAATCACAACCATGTCTGAACATACCTGTTAGCATTACTGCTTCAGTCCCTAACAATATGCCTGAAAAATATCTGCAAGCTGAAAAGCTGAGTTCAGAAAAATGAAAAATTAAAAAACCCCCACATTTTATGTTAACAGCTGATCCTAGCTGTAAAGGAACAGATGGGAGTCATCCATATGCTATCAGAAAGTGGGAGACCACACAACTTCTAAGCTATCAAGAAAGTATCAGATGTTCTAACAAGAGAGAAAATACTACATTTTTAAAGGCAAAATTATGGTCTAGAAAGTTACAGTATTTTTATAAGCTCAATTCCTTGTGTTGTTTACTATTTTCAGATGAGATAATTCTTCCAAGTAGCAATAGGTCAATGAATGTAAACTGAATTAATCCTAGATGAAGATCTGTATCTGCAGAATCATTACAAATCGTGTGGGATTCTGAAGAATGCTGAAATGCTCTACATAACTACAGGAGGAAATAAATCAGATACTGAGCATTAGTAATACCATGACAATAGTACCTGTTTAACCAACACAAACAAGTCACACTCACAACTTCTACAAAAGGCTAAATACATTAAAAATCTGCAACTTAATCATAAAGAATATGCAATAATTTTCTTGGCGAAAAACCCTTCTACTGACCAGAAAGGTGGGAAAGTTATTCCTAAACTTCAGTCTTGTCTCATTAAACTACCCGAGTGCTACAAAAGAATACTAGACATTGAAGCGTGAAATTTTTCTGCTAAAGTGGTGTCATAAAATATCACTGAGAGGTGGCAATAAGAAATAGCCATTCAGTCCAGAAAAATCTGGGATGATAAGGTCTACAAGATCACAAGAAGCATGTGAATATTGAATTGTGTATAAAGTTGTATCGATCTCTAAGTAATCAAAACTGGGTGAAGAAATAGCTCTGATAAACTCACTAAAACCTACAAAAACCATTACCTGAGGGCATTGGATTTGAAATGCATCCAATCAGTAGAAAAGTGCCAGACATGAAGCAGCTTCACCATCAGGACATCTACCTTTTCCATCATCTTACTGTAGAGAGTATGTGTAAACCCTCTTGAAAAACACTTCTCTATCTTTGGAAAGGAGAGAAGAAAGGAGCCACACACAACTGTCCCCTTCCTTCCCCTCCACCACTGTCACAGTTGCCCAGCATTGAACTGCTAATACAAGCATTGATAAAAAAACCAATATGCTTCCTGTCTGAGAGGTTTTTATAGATTTACAAAATCATAGCGATCCTACAATAACAGCCAACATTTTAATTTGGTACTGATTGAAATTTAGGCACTTAGGTCTCAATTATTCTGACAGCTAAGTGGGAATGCATATGTACATGGGTTTTGATCAAGAACTTCCCTGTCACTTTGTGTTGCTATCACCTTTTCTTGTCTTAGACCGCTTGTCTAGGTCTTCAGATAAGGCTAAAGTGAAGTTTCCTACAAGCAATATAGTGCCAGTGCCAAAACACTTGTACTTGGGTGTACAAAGAAATGTGAAAAAATATAGACATACCTGGTCCAATGCAGAATGATGCAATGATTGCAAGAATGCAAAATATACTGAGGTAAGGAAGCCAATGGACAGTTTCCTGGGTAGATAAGAGACATTTATGTTAGGTACATTATACGTACCAACTATTGAAAAAAAAATAATCAAAGATAACAGTGTTTTCCATTAATCTATTTCTATTTCAGAATTTAGTCTAGGATTACTTTAGAAAAACACAGTATTTCTGTAGAATTTTATTAGATTATTTGTACTAAAGGTCTTGGTCTCTGTGGAATCCCTGCAGAGAAACACTAGACTCTTTCACCACAGAAGTGTCAACTCTGAAAATTTGCAACTTCTTGTGCTAAAGTATAAGCCAACCTGGAAAATAGTTTTTCTTTCCCCTGAAGAGATCAGCACCTCTATCCTTCTCAGGTATTTCAGTCATATTTAAAAAAAGCAACTATGATGGCTCACAGAGCTTCAAAGTTCACCAGTTAAAGGCTGTTCTGTAGTCTAGACAGTACAGGCTGCCTTTTGGTAGGACAGCTGTTCTGAACCTTAGCAAAGCGTGTGAAGGCCACACTCCAGGGATTTTTAGCCATAATCTGATTTTCCAGAGAAGGAGGGCCATGTGTGCAAACAATAGGTATGGGGAAAAGAGAACAAACTATAAATGGTTCTTTAAGGAAATTGTAAGTGGAATCACCTATTTTCTTCACAAGGCAATCTTTCTTTCTACTTCAAAGTAGATTTTTCTTTATTCAGACCTTTAAATGATAGGAACTTGAAACAGCATAAGCAATTTCCACTGAGTTTTCAGGACACTATATCTTAACCATATACATGAATGCTTGATAATAATACTAATAGATGGGAAAAACCCATGGATTCCCATTCCTTTCTCTCTCTCATCAGTTTTGTTTTTTTCCATCAGCAAAGTGTGAAAGCCATTTTTATTAGAATTTTAATATTTTTGTAAAGTTGGTTAAGATATGTATAACTGTAGTATCACAAAATATCACTTTGAGCAGCACTGTAAAGAATATTGCTAAAATAGGCAATTATTTATTTCAGTGTTTAATAAAGACCCCGATTCTTCAATGCCTTTTCACTTCCAGTCTAGGTTAGTTATATGGAAAACATGCAAATGGTGTCCTAGGCAGGAACATTAATCAAAAGACTCATAGATCTATCAAAATTACACATTTTGCAGCTCTCATCTGAACTCAGGTCCATGGTCTCTAAAGGCACTGAGAGAGAGAAGGTGCAAAAACAGAGTAGATACAAATTCCCATGAGATCAAGCCTCTTTGTACCCTGGGTCCTTTGTTCAAAGCAATACCTAATCTCTCATACCTAACAGATTGAGACACTTGTGGGAGGAACTACAACTGGAAGGCACTCAGGACTTCAGAGATTTACAATAGCTGAAGGTCCTCATGGATCAGAATAGGTTTTAAAAGATTTAGAAGAGAATTTTTTACTGTTTACTTGAAATAACATCTCTCTTCCATAGAGCTGTCTTATAGCTGTCATGACTGGTATGTGAAGTAAAGCTTTATTGTGCTGTACATACAGATAAGTCAAATAAAACTTTACAATGGTGTGGCATACACCTCCTAGTCAAACTGACTTACTGGCTGTCTTCAACCAAGAAACAAGATTTGAAAGTCAAATTAATGGCAAGACATAGGAATCAACAACAGCAGAGAAACAACTTGATGAAAGACCACCCAAAACCATGCCATTGCAGACTGTCAGTTTGACTTCTCAAAAGCCCTCAGGAACAGAAAGAAACTGCATCAGTATGAAAAGGGAAGCTAAACAAGGAAAAATTACTCAGGGTCAGTATTTAGATTAGTTTAATGATCCTCCTCTGACCACTTGAAATAGCTGGGGAACTGGCTGCTATTAACATCTAATAACCGAAGTGCAGATATTCTGCAAATGCTGTCTTTATATTCTCAATAAAGATATCAGAAATGCAACTTGAAAGAAACCGCAAACTTGGAGATTTTTCACTACTGGAAAAAAACATCCAAGCCCAAGAGTATGAAAGAAATTTCAAAAAGACTGATTACAAACGAAGATAAAAACATGGAATATGGGTAAACTATTTACCCAACTGTGGGTAGAACTGTCTTTATAATAGTTCATGATATGCATAAATCTTTGAATTAAGGACAGTACGTAAAGGTGACAAAGCCCCCATGGCTTTTTAGTGCAAAGGCTGCTATGCCTAACCATAGCATACTGAAACCAACAGATTCACAAAGAAACAAAAGAGACCTTCACAGCCTTGTGTCAAACTGGTTAAAAGGACTGGCTTATGTAGGAATGCTGAGGCAAACAGGTATCAAACACCTGGCCTATTTTTAAAATAAGCAAAGAGAGTAAAAATATGTAGTGACTGTAGTGTTACCTGCAAAGTCAGAGAGAGAGTAAGTACGGTGAAGAAGACAATCATCAACCCAAAACCTCCAATGAGAAGAGGCCTGCGTCCGAGCCGCTCGATAACTAAGCCCTGGAAAACAAAAAGTGGCATTTGACTTTCTTGATAAAGCGCTAAAGAACTCAGACCATGTAATATGTTCTCCTAGTAAATAGGAACACCAAAAGTAAAACCATGAGAGTTGATTTTGTACTATTTTTGAGCTATGATGTGTTTGGAAATCTGTTCACAATGATGTTTACATAATTCAACCTCTTTGAAAAAATACATCAGCGTAGGATCCTTATTTAAAACCACTGAAAAAAAACGGGAAATCATCAAAACCAGTACTTGTTATACTTTTATGCCTGGATTTCCTTCTACAGAAGAAATATGATCATATTGATAAGAAAAATGTGCAACTGGTAAATTCAACAATAATACTGTTAGTGTGGCAGATTTTAAAGTTACTACTAAGCTTCCATAACAATTTGACAGTAAAACAAGGCCTGTACATTAGCTACATAAAAATAATTAATATTATTATAACTACAAAAAAGTTGGGGTTTTTTCTTATTAATTGTTTATTGGTTTAGGGGAGAAATAACTCTGCATTGCTTGAACTGCTTACAAATTTGCACAAAATTCCTATAATAATGTTCTTAAAATATGTAATTTTTAAATGTCAAAAGTTCAAACATTTTAATTAATTTCAACATCTCTCTGAATTTAAGCTTAAACACCTTATAATTTAAGCTCAAAAACTTTTTAGCATAGATTAAATAATTTTTTATTAATCTAAGATTTATTTTTAATTTTGGTTTTTTGTCCAAAGACAGAAACAACATTTAGTCATGATCCAGGATAGCTAATGTGATTAGAATAGCCAGGTAAAATGAATTCACCCATCAGAAAACTTTGCTCAGACAGGGGGTTGTAACAATGATACTTGTGCACTCACGCACATTTTGAATTTATATTTAATACCCAAAGATAAATCAACTTCAATAAAAGCAATCAAAAAATCTGAATACTTATCTGACTGTGCAGAACACAATGAAGACATTCCTGAAAAGTTGTAACATGGAACTGTCTTTTCTTTGCTAGTCTGATTCATTAGAATAGGCTGATCTGTGTATTTTAGGTCATAACATGTAATACAGTATTCCTGTTGCCAACTATTGTAATTGCTAATTACAAACGGCTTTCTTATGAGAAGGATAAAACGATTCCATGAAGCCTGAAATGCGTCACTTCAAATAATCTGAAGTCAAAATCACACAACTGTTTGCCATGTCATTATTTGCTGGCAACTGAAATCCTCCTTTCAGACCTCCCTCAATCAAAAGTTAAAATGAGCAACTAAAATGAAATCTGGAGCAATACCCTTAATTCTGGGAGACTGTGTGTGCTCTGAGCATCTAGAATAAACATGTTAATGGGGAGTGAGTACAAAGTCACCCAGGGAAGAAACGCCTAGTGTGGCAAGCACTTCTCCCTCAGCATCAGGTTCACCTGCAGATTTTAGAACAGGTCTCAAAACATGGTGAACCCATAACCCTGCTGAGCTGGACTTCCACAGCAGAGATGCAGACTGTGACGCTGCAGAACACAGAAAATAGCTCTGGGGTGAGCTTTAGCACTCTTCATTTCTTTAAATTAGGAAATATACTCATTTTGACAGTTTCCACAACTTCCATAATAGAATTTGTTTCAGAGCCCTGTTTAAAATAGACTTGCACGTTAACATTTCACATTGTGCTCACGGGGTCCAAATGTTCCAAAATTGCAACTGCTGAATCGTCAAAGCCTCTACAAGATGCTAAGTATTTTCAACTATGATTAATGAATCCATCTTGTAAAAACTTTGTTCACTGGAAAAAATAAACAGCAACTTTGTCCTAACTCACAGGGATACTATGATATACCAGAGTTGATGGTAATTATAGAATCATTTCCAAAATTGTTATGAAGTACACTGACAACACTAAAATCTAGGAAATACAGAATCGGAAGGCTTCTCAATTAGACATGATTGACTTGCACAATTATCAAGAGAGAAATGCCTACTTCATTTTAAAGCTAAGGATATCTCTAATTTATTCAAACGTGTGACCTATCTCTTGTACCACCAGCTCCAACCTGTAGAGGATGACCAGAGGGCTACCTGATTGTTGATTGACAGAGCAGCCCTCCTGGTCATCATACTCAGGTGCTAATTGTTTGGTAATAATAAAGCTAATGGCCTAACAAGGTGGGTGGACCATAAAAGGCAGGGCTTGAGGCACCAGAGGACCTTCAGTGCCTGAGCACTGGGGGAAGGAGCAGGATGTGCTCTGCGAGTTGGAGTTTGAGAAACTACTCAACCTACTATATCAGCAAGAACATCGAGAGCTGAGAAAGGAGGCCGGCTCTGCGCTCTCTGCACACCCAGTGCTCCGGGGCAGCTTACTGCTATCTTGGGAATATATCATCTAGCTTCGCCTGGATCCCGGACATATCGCCTTGCCTGGATCCCCAACACAACCCAACAAAACACATCTGCTATAGCATAGATTCAAACAAGGCACACCAGTCTCTGCTGAAATCAGATACTATGCTGAATCAAGCTCACAAATACCCAAGCACAATGACCAAAACCATTCTCCCTACCTGGTTATATATATTACAAAGCTGTGGTCTCGTGAAAGGCAGCATGTGTGCTTGGAGAGACATGAGTCTGTGGCTTTGCTGGTCAGGAGGCAATGCAGAAGCATCCCAGGAACCACTGGCAGATCAAGTTGTTCAACTGGGAGTCAGTTCACACCAAAAAAACCTCTCAGGAAGCACCATCTTTCATGAAGGCCAAAAAGATTTGCTAGAATTGTTTAAGTGCACTGATGCTTCAGTCTGTCAAGCTGTTTAGGTTTACTGCATTTCTAACTAAAATTTAACTCGCAATTTGATTTATTTTTGAGGGTTTCTTGAGAAAGTGTATGACAGTGCATCAGTACCTCAAATTTCCCTGTTGAACTGTTTGTTCCCCTTTTCTTGATAAAATAAAAAAAAAAAGCTCAGTCAAACTCTGAAGTTTCAGCAAATACTTGAAAAGAAAGTCTAATGTCTTCTATAACAGCAAGTTTCCCTGGGGAAAAAACTGCTGGTTTTGAGGTTATAAGCAGACAACAACTTCATTTTTAGTTAGGATCATACGAATCCAACACTCGTTAACTTGTAAAACCCACTAAGATGCTTATGACTCATAAAAAGTGGAAGATGAGTCACCAGTTTTCAAGTATTTATAGTTCTGCATTCTCCACTGCTATGTGCTGGCAAATGTTACCTACTGAAGACCTATAACAAGTCAAAATATACTATATGGTAGAGTAAATGAAATAACAAGAAATTCAGTATATGCTCAAGTACAGTCAAAAAAAAGAATCTTACAACTGTTTTCTGTGATAGCACACTGCTGAGTTATCTGCCAAATTGTGTAGGCTGATACTTTTTTATGTGTGATCATAAACATGCGTTTGTAGAAGCCTATAACCCAGCCATAGTAATTAACACAGCTGAAATTACTGAAAATGTGTAAAAAAATATTGCAAGCAAAATTCTCTCCACAACGGTGATAATAAGGCAACTGATACGCAAAGTTAACAGTTCACAAAATTACTTTTGTCTGGAAGGAAATACTTGTGAACAAAGTTAAAAAAGCAAATGTCAATCTTTTCACTTGAGTCAGCTGCAAATACCAGGGCTGACATAATGAAAGCAGAGCGCATTAAAAAAGATCAGACAAGACTCTCTGTATAAAATGAATATGCAGGCCAGTTCTACAGCCCAAATGCGAGGTCACTGAATACTATCCCCTACTTATTTCCTGGCCCTAAATTACACTAAGAAATCCATATTAGATTTTCTTGATGTCTCAGCGCTCTAAAGAAGCTCGATCCATTTGCTAATGTCTAGAGTAGCCGCACCTTTTTCTCATTTATTTTGAATATAGGTCTGAATAAGACTGTACACTTAGATTCAGACTTAATGTGACAAGCTAACTCTGTGTTATTTCCATTTTAAATAGCAACATTAAAATGGATAATCACATTTACATCGTTTTAAAGTTTATTTATGACACAATCTTGCATCCAGGAAAAGGAGAGGAACAGAAGACTGAGAGTTATAAATTGTTTTTTTGATTTATGTTTTTATGTATAACCGTTTGTCTACTGTATGAATTCTACAGTTGTAAAACAAAGAAATGGGTTGTTCTATTTAAGTACCAAAACTGGAATTTAGAGGCCTAGCACCAAGTTTGACTGCATAAGCACAAGCCTTAAATAAATCTGTGCCCACCTTAGCTCTCACATCAATTTGTCTGTATCTGTGTTAGTGCCTTGACCAGGATAAGATCCCACATATCATTTGTAGGTACCAGGCTAGGGATTACTATCATCAAAGGGTAGAACTGTTTGCTAAGTTTCTAAGCTCAGCTCAAACTATTTTGCAGTAAAGCATACTTAATCAGCACCACTTGGAAGTGAAATTTTCTATTCACTATAGAGAGTCTTCATAATCAATGCTGGACCAACATAACCAATACATAGCCTGTGCAGGGATTCACTCCAGTCAGCTGCTTTTGCCTCAGCAGTGCTTGGGAACAGCCCTTAGGGCAGCACAAAACACCCCCATTGCTTTATTCCTATTGTATCCCTCCAGTAAATTGTAGATCTTTTTGAAACAAAGCTCCTTTTGTTGATTACTTATTTGATAAAAGCACTAAGTTCTGTCTTGTGTCAGGTTTGTGTTATAAAAGCTAGACTAGATCTTGACCTTGACCTATGACAGATTACCATGGCTGGTGTTTTATTTTCTAGTGATGTTATTTGAATGACCTGATGCAGATCATCTCGATTAGACCGGGAGAAAAATTACTCACAATCTTTTTTTTTAAAAATAAAATACTTGAAAGCAGAAGATACGTTTTAACACGTTCAATTTCTGAGTATACACTGCTGAAGGATTTGCACTGGCAAATACAGTGTCTAATCCATTACACTTTGGGTACTACGAGTGGTGTTGTAAGGTAGACTTTCATAATGAGACTTTTTCTCCTGGAATTGCACCACGCCGTTACTTCAACACATGTAATCTTTGTCTATCCAAAAGCTCAAGTGTGATAAATTTATTAAGAAGAAATAATATCTTTGTATAAAAGTGATCCCATTGACCACTTGTGGCTTAAGGTGGCATGCACTCCATCCAATGACAAATATCATATATCATATCATTGACATAAATCTGAGTATTTTTACACTCACAAATTTGCTCCATAAAGATTGAACACATTTAAATTTGAGATCTGAAATGAGGATGAATTTGTGACTAGGGAGTAATTAGTGACTCCCTGCATCTAAAAGAATTCAGTATCTTACATTCCAAATGAATCAGAGTATTTTTTTAGATTTCACTTATTAAACATACTTAGCAGTGCTCTTGTAGGACTGAGCAAAGCATATGTAAATCATGTAAAAATTCATGCAATTGAAATTTTATATCAGCAAAACAAATTAGTGTGGTAGGCAATTTTGGAAGCCAACTGTTTGCCCACATAGGCAACTATTCGTGGCTTTCTAGAATCATAGATGATGAGCTCCATAAATATTTCTCTTGGATAAAATTAATGGTCTTTGGTACCAGGTAACTTTTTTCCTCAAATCAATATGCAGCAGCATATGGACTAACAACTATATTTTCAACTCACAATGTATTAGTTAAAAAGAGGCTTTCATGAGGATTAAAGAAAATTCCAGAAATCTTGCAAGCTGATGGCAATATCTGAGCGCGCTGGATCTGGGCAAATGGAGCATCTATCCACTGTTACACAGGGCCAAGGAAGAGATGGTCTTGATTCCATCCCCCCTCAAACACTAGGAGGAATTACGAAATGATCAAACAGTCTGGCAGCAGCTAGAGGAGAGTAAGGTGATAAGCAGTCAAACTAAACTTGCTCAGTGCAGATCTGTGTGATTACTTTCACTGTCAGGGAGGAGGCTGAGTTGATAGAAAGAAACTGAAAAGCATGATAGATTTTGACTTCAGTAAGCCTTTTGACGCAGCTCCACATGACATTTTGTATTTGTGCATATAATTTTTTCCTTCCCAAAGTGCAGTACTAGTTGCCTTTCCTTGCTGAACTTCATCTTACCGATTTCAGGCCACATGCCCAATTTCTTATGATCTTCCATAGTTCTTGCAAATATTTTGAGTTTCTCCCCTTTGAGAGTTCAAATGACATAGTTCATTATAAAAGGCTCTTTGATACCTCTCCCATAGTAATGGATATTTTTATTATTAATTGACCCAGGACAAACCAGCACAGAATCCCGCTGGTATTTCTTCGTATGACAAGTGGATAGCTACTCTCCAGGAACAGTTTTGCAGTTAGCCGAGCTAACACTGCTACCATTTCATCCAGCCCACACCTATTGTATCTTACACTCTCTGATTGCAACATGACAGACTTTTTCATACAATATGGACAAAAAGACCCATGACATTCAGTGCTTTAGGATGCCACGGGTTCTAAAAACATAAAGAAGTTAAAAAGTAACCAGACAAATTCAAAGAAAAAAATTCTATCCAGGCTGTTAAAGGCCAAGATAATACCTTCTAATACTGATATTCTTAGAGGAACAGCTTTTCAGGGTGAAGGGAACAAGAGGGGAAAATGCCAGGTTGCCCAGAGAAGTTGTGGATGCCCCGTCCCTGGCAGTGTTCAAGGCCAGATTGGATGGGGCTTGGAGCAACCTGATCTAGTGGAACGTGTCCCTGCCCATGGAAGGGGGGTTGGAACTAGATGATCTTTAAGGTCCCTTCCAACCCAAGACATCCTATGATTCTATGTTTGCCTCATTCTTGCACTCTACTTACAGGCTGTTAGGGATTATGGGTAGGTGAAGGTTGATTCTGACCTACTGCAAATAATGTCACATTAAAACTGCATTAAAAGTCTCACTAAAAATCAGATTGTAGCAAAACTTGCTAAGAATCCCCAATATTAAAGTATTTGTCACCCCATTTTTTCCACTTGCTATGACTGGCTGCCACTGGAACATATTTCTTGCTGTTTTGACCCCAGTGGAGCCACAGAGTTTCAATGGAGATATCTTGCATTACCCTTTGGATACCATGGAGGAAATGTGTTAGGGATGAGAACATCTATTGAAGTGTCTGGAGTATCCTTGTTTAGGATGTGCCATGCCCTAAGCAGGGAATCCTTTCGTGTATGTTAAGATCTATTAACATTAATAGAAACACAAAACAAGTCTAAGAGCCCTTTCTCATGACATCCCAAAGCAGAACAACATCATCTCACCTAAGAAAGCTGGCTTCCTTGACTTCTCTGTGATACTGCAAAGGCTTTCCTATATTCTTTTATAGTCTGCTATTGAATTATATTTTAACTCGTTCCAGGCTTTGCACAGCTTTGTCACAGGCTTTGGAAGGCACATTAGTAACACCTTGATTCATCACCTTATGGGAAATGCTTAAGGCATCATCTTCTCAATATAGTCACTGCTAGTTTTTCTGTGAACATTACATAAAGACCAAATGTGGTGCCACAGATGGCAAAACTGGATGTGGGATGGCTAATTTGAATAACATTCCCTTTTATTCTATGCTGATTTTATGAAGGGGGGAGGAATCTTCTCACACATTTACTTCTGTCTCCCTTTGCATTCAGCCTGTTGCCTTGTCAAAGAAAGGCACTGGCCAATTGTTCTTTCTGTCCACTAAGACAACAACTAAATTAAATTAATCTCAATTACTAAAAATTACAAAAAAGCCACAGTAACCAATTTTGCTAATGAATAACTAAGTTTGTGGAGTCCTCTTACTGTAGAATTAAAAGAACAGACTTCTAATAAACACGTATTTGCCAGGGAATTATTTAGGTGTATTCCACCCTGCTTCAAAGCACGGCACTAGGTCAGATAACTTACTGCTGCAACACACCTATGAGTATGAAAACTATTCGGTATTTCATTCCAGAGGATCCCACAGTTATTCAGAAGCAAATTGAAATTAATGGCTGTCTCACTATAAACTAGCTTGTCTAGCCAGTCCTCTAAACTAATTTGTGTTCAGTACAACGGGTGGAAAAGTCTACAATTAACAAAAATACATACAGAAAGTTTATATCCTGTCCTCAGAGAGAAGCCAGGGCACCAAGTATGCAATGCTACAACACAGGTGTTTCATGAAGTAAACTAGGAAGTGATGGTGTAAGCACAAGTTGAAGTCAAATTGCAAGAATGAAAGGAAAATGATGATGCATGTGTTTAATTTTCAATGTCTTTTTTATGTGGCTTTTGCTCAAGAGGAAGAGGGATGGAGCTGTAGGCAAAGCATGCTCCTAGCAGGCATATCAAGTGATATGAGGCAATAGAGAGCTATAAAAAGAATGGGATGTTGTTTGCGTTTCCTCAAGGACTATATCACATCAACATTATTACTATCATGCTGATGCTTCCAGGAGACACATTGAAGGAAGACTGTAGAATTTTTCCACAGTGAGAGGTTGAAAACAGGAGGAAATTCCCCATCTTTTGGTCTAGGCATGAAAATAAGAGGAATTTACTTGCAGAAATGAGAATCTTCAAGACTTTCAATTGAAAAACCAGTTGTTGTTCCTTTAAACAGCAGCAATGAAGATTACTGAAATAGAATTAAGGCTGCAAAGCAGCATTTCTCTTAAACTGAAAGAGCAAATTTGAAGGGAGCAGATATCTACACATCAGCATTTCCAGAGGCATAGCAAGTAGCTTAAACTGAAAAGGAATTAAAAACAGTCCTCTTGGGCATAAAAGAAGTTACCACACATACCAGGAACCAAAGCAGACACATCCACCTCATTATGTACAAACAGTGTGCTCTGAATAAGCCCCACAAACTGACAGTGCAGAAGGAACTGAAAAGATGACAGACCCTATTTGTAGAATGGCTTTAGTACCATGGAATCATCTCCATGTGATTTCTGTCTGTTTCCACAAAAGAGAGGTGTATTCTTAATTTAAATCACTGGCAGAATTATCATTATTTTTACATATATCTTAAAGAAGCATTTCTGCAGTATCACAAAGAAGAAATTGTAAAAGGCAGGGATTTACATACTTCCCTATTTCCAACTCTATTAGAAAGAAAGTCCCTTTAATTAAAGAAAAAAAATAAGATGATTTATTGAAAAATAGATTTGTGGAAATTTACAAAGATCAGAAGAAGATCTTTGTGACCTTTGAGAGTCCTTATGTCCTAGTCTATAAGGAAATATACTTGATAGCTAGATTTAGTTCAACATTTTATAGGTCATAAGCAGTTGCTCTGCCATAATAAAGGATTTTTTTTTGCTAAAACCATTCTTCCGACATTTGAAAATGCTTGTCTGGTGTGTCCAGTATTGTGCAAATACAGTTGGTATAGAATATAAGAAGATCAGGAAAAATCCTAACAAAGAAAGGAGTATTTACTTCTTTGCAGCTTTCCATTCCAAAGACCTCTCTCATTGTTTCTTATTTATTGCAGTGCAAATAGAAATTTATTTCATTTAGCAATTAATGGTGTATTCACCTACTAAAACTTTCTGTATTATTTTTCTCCTTTAGTGTATTTTTTTTCCTAGTCAACTTTTCCATATTGTGATAGGAAAGAAAAAAAAGTGCATGGGTAATTTTTCTACTAACATTTTCATCTATGTTCAGTGCATAGCAAAGGTATACAACCTACTCAGGAACTCACACGGTATGAAAGGATGCCTGCTTGCCCTTGCTGAACGAGATAGTAGCATTTAAAACAACATGGGACAACCTTATTCTAGGCTTACTTTTCCAACAAGCTGAATTACAATCATTTACTCACATATTTTTAAATGGCTGATGAATTTTTCTCACTGTTCGTAAACTGTTATAGAAAATGTGTCATTAAAACATGCCCAGAAAGACATATAGTTGTTTTTACGATCCACACTGAACCCACCTACCTGTACTATACCTGAACCTTCTCCAACAACATTGCTTGCTTTCCAACAGGAACATGAGAAGACTCTGAGATGTGAATAAACTGCTACCAAGTAAAGTCGTTCTACCAGGTGAAATCATTCATGAGTTAGCACAATATACTTTGGGCCTTACTGTTCTTGCCTACTTCTTCTACACTCACACAAAGTGCCTGAGAATATATCAACTTTATGGTCCTTTTATAAAATTAAAACTAGAGAGCATTTTTTTAAAAAAAATCCCAAAATGGTTTTAGGATTAAACCTAGAAGTATTTTTATTTGCTTTATCAACCATTACACTTAATCCTCAATATACTATTCTGTTTATATTTTAACCTGTATAATGAAATAAAGTCAGTACCTTAAATATCAAAGATTCTAATGGATTTTTGTAACCATACTTACAGAAAAAACAGCAGCCAAAGTCTCAACAGCACCAGTACTTAAAGTAACATAGGGGATTGTTTCACGATTGATCCCAGCTTCACTAAAGATGTTGTTTGTGTAGTACCAGATCTATAACAGAGAGAAGAAAATTATTTGTTAATAATTATGGCTTGAACTACAATATATCAGTATTCAGTTCAAGCATCTGATCAGCAAGAGACCAGACTTGTTAAAACATTGAGTCCTCTCAAATGACTGAGATCCGAGCAGGACAACAAATGAAGGGAAGGTGCACATTTCAGGTGGATTAGTCACAACACTGCTGTCCTTCTGCTTGCAGACCCAGGCAGAATTACAAGCAGCTTTAACTCTGTTTAGTTTAATTCACTTCCTTCAGGAGTAAATCAAAGAAACTCACTTTAAATCTGAACAAGAGGATAAACAAATAGGTTTCATGTGGCTGAGCCACACTGGTTAAAAAGCAGGTTTGGGTGGCTTTATGGAATACTTCAATGGCACATAACAGCAGCAGAGAGAACAGGACAGAGATGCTGAGAGGCACTGCAGAAACTGATCCTTTTCAGATAGAAGGTGTGAGATTTATCTCACTTTAACCTCACTGCAGTGTGGACATCTGCACTCAAGTCATCAGCCCAATTTCTCTTTATTATCAACACAAAGAAAAGATAATTTTAGAATGAGAGTTGTTTGGTTAAAAGTAAACAGCTGTTTTTAGGGTGAAATGAGTCATAAGTTAGAAGGAGCTATCATTAATGGACAGAGGCCCAGGGAGCAGAGTGTTACCAGCTTAGAGGAAGACTTGTGTTTGGTCGGTAAAGCCATACCCAGTGGTGACAATATCCAGACAGAGAATATATACAGGGTGTTTCAAAAAATAGACCCAATTTCAATTGAAGATCCATTTCAAATGGGTCCATCTTTTAAAGTATATCACTATACAGGGTGTTCAAAAAATAACAATAACTGGTAAGTATCAGAGTCCCATTCAGTTCACAGTCTGAAAATCATACGATATTTCTGTTAAATTCAAGGTGACAACAAAGAACTAGACAAAGATTTTGGCTACCAAAATCATGCAACAAGGAGAGACTGCTTTGGAAAGAGAAAAGATGATCAATTTACTAGTGAAGATGAAAAACAATTTAAACAACTGGTATCAGAAGAAAAGTTCAGTTCTAAACCACAGATGATTGCCTGTGACTGCAAAACTGAAAGCTAGAGATAATGGCACTAAACATAAAAGCAGAGTGATATTTTTTTCCATATGATGTCCATGTGACAAGCCCTAACAGGGTAAGCCCTGCCAAAGAAAAGCCTTGTCTGATGAATGGAATGTTTTGATTGCATGAGGAAAACCCTGCTGTCTGCCAGCACATGCTACATCTGTTCATCAAGCTACTAACTCAGGGGCTTTGTTAAAATAAAAATAAATAATTCTAAGTTTCCAACTAGCAAGCAGCAAAGATGCTTGTCCCAGATCAAAGAAAATCCAGCTCATTTTACGTAAAACAAAAGTAAAATAGAATACCAGGGACTAAAAAGTCACCTGTATCACTTTACAGATAAAGAAAAGCTGACTTAAGACTTTTGTGCCTACTGCTGGCACATTCACCAATCACCAGAACAGATTATAGTGATAGCAGAAAACTTCTCTATATGAAGTAATATACCTTTGTGTAGCGTGCACCCATGTTAATTGTGCATTTCACTGGCCTGCTGACACAAAGCACAGACCAACGCAAACCCAAGTATCAACTCCCAGTTTCCTCTGAAATGTTTATGATAATTGATAATTTTTTCTGGACTCAGTACTCTGAGAACCTATTCCCCTCCCACAACCCTAAACCAGTGATTATATGGAAAACAACGTAGCACAAAACTGCGATAAAATTGATTTTTTTCTCCATATTACAAGTTACCAGATTGAAAAATCCATGCAATGGCAGTTAGAAACCATGTAAACTAGGCATTTCATTCTTGATAAGAAGGTAGAGATAATGATGGCAATAATGTAAATACGCAGACCTTGAAAGGGAACAAGAAAGAGGTCAAAAATTCACTTAAGCAGACAAGTCCGGGATGCAATTTCCCAAAATGTAACAACTAGAACAGAAGACTTTTCACAACTGGTTTACAGAAGAGTGTGACTGACCATTGATGGCAAGAATGGTAGTAACACAGCTATATTAAAAAACTGACAGCAAATACAGAAAGAGGTTCACTGAGTTATTAGCCTCTCTGCAGCACAAAAATAAATTAGGGTAAGAATTAACAAGATGTACATATTTGAAAACAATAAAAGTGAATGCTTTTCAGCCTGTCTATCATTAAACAGGGAAATACATTGGTCTAGGAGATTACCCGGACAAACTTACTAGGCTAATGATGATTACTTTGCTTTCACTTAAGTTATTTTTCTAACATGGTTTTTGTTAGCTATTTATTTGTGCTACAGGTTTTGGAATAAAAGAGCTACTGAAAATGGGGTGCAGAAGGTCCAAAACCACAGACACAGCTGCTGTCTAGTCCGAATCAACACAGGGACATCTGACTTCCAACATTCATGGTGGGTTTCTGTCGCTTCACAAGCTGAAGCAAAACTTTGGTCAGCTAAACAGCTGCCATGAGGAACAGCAGTAGCTCTGCAGGCTGAATTCCGTGAGTTTGGAAACATTTTTGCATTCTTGTCTTTAGATTACAGTTAGCCACAAGAAAGTTGTTTTCTTTGCTTATCAAAGCTTTTATTGCTACTAGCTTGTAGCTTAAAGTGGCATGTGGTATACATTGTCAGTGGTGCTCCCAAACTTTTTCACACCAGGGACCCCTCTAGCATTGACTCAATTTTCCAGTCCTTTTATTTCTTATCCAGCTCCCTACATACATTTGTTCCTAAGAAATTAATCTCTTTAACAGGAAAAGAAAGCAACAACAACAAAAAAAGATGGACAACAACACAGACACATATGGTGTTGCATACTGGATACATACTGCATACTCACCCTTCCTATACTACCTGATGCCAGGTCTTCTCTAGAGCAAGTGTGAAGTGCACACTCTGGTAGGTCTTCTGCATACTGAAAACATCTGTTGCTGCATGGCCTCCTATCCCTTGCATGATTTCTTGTCATTTGCAATACAGTCCTTGCCTTAAGGACAGACCTCACAGAAGCCTAAGGATCCCACTTGGAAATGCTTCTGTCAAAGCAATATGCTGTGCAATATATTTCTTGATATGAAAAGGATAAAGTTCACCAATGAGAACTTCACAGAATCACAGAATGTTAGGAGTTGGAAGGGACCTTGAAAGATCATCTAGTCCAATGCCCCTTTCAGAGCTTCACTGTAGTTTTATGTGTTCTTTAGAACTGAGATATAATGGTGGAAGATAAATAAATTTATTATGGATGGTAGGTATCATGGATAAATTTTATCAGACGAAGAGGCTCTAATATGGATTCATTTATTTATGTCAACTTAGGTCAGACTGGTATTTTGTTATAATTGAATACACTAATACAATCATGGCTTCATATTGATTTCTGTCCCACGTGGAAACCAACAAATGTACTGTTTTTAAGCAAAAGAAATTTTTATTGTAAAGTAAAAGCCTTAAAAGGAAGCAAGTGTTCTCAGATACCATCAGGATGATTGCAGAAGTCTGCCAGTTGGGAATTTCCCCTGAGAGTGACCTGAGACCCTTGCCTGGAAGAAGACCAACTTTCCCATATGCCCTGCCCAGATGGCAGTTGTGGAAAAGACCAGAGTGACTAACAGGGCACTACAGACAAAGCAAACGATGGGAGCAGAAGAAGGAAGTGTTCACAGCTAGTTAGACCTTGATGAAGCTGGCTCACACCCAGCAAGTTAGCTTAGATGCAGCAAGGCAAACCCAGACCTGGGTTCAACAGTATCTGTCACACCCATACCTGCTCTGTAATCTCTGAGCTTCAGAAGACTTACGCAAGATCAGCCAGGAAAACCATGCAGAAGAGACAATGAACTGAAACGTGGTCTCTCCATCAAGACATCCAAATATTTCTCTTGACCTCTCTTAAAATTTGCTTGTTTTTCCTGGGTGAACTATTTAAAAAATCAATTTCAGAATGCAAATTTTGAGTATTTTTTTTTTAATGTTTAGTGGTTTAATATGGGAGGCTTAATATGGGGAAACAAAGTAGTAATTTAAAAAAGATAAGGCTCAAAACAGTCAACTTGATACATAGGTGTCCTGACAAAAATAGTTCTTCTGAGGCATATTTTCACAATGCAGCCACCCAGTGACACTCTAAAACAACTCTGTTACTCAGTTTGGTCTGGACATGTCTCACTACCCCTCCATGACTCAAGCAGTAATAGTGAGGCTTTGTTCTGCCACAGAATACTGGACAATTTCTGTCATCTATTAAATATCCTCAAAGTTACAAAACTCCTCTCTTTCTCCTGAAAATTTAGCTGTAGCATTCTTTTTCTTTTTTTAGTCAATGTGCTTCTTTATTTTAACAGTCTGTTTCTTACTGTAAGTGTAATTTCATTTCACTTAAGCATTGATAAAGACTGGATGACAAGATAATTCCATTTTTTTTTCTTTAAAAAGTATCCACAATCAAGAGCAAAATAGCCTGTCATTAGTACTGAAATCCTACAATTAGAAGAAAACACCACCTATACAAATGCTTTTATAGTTCACTCCACAGTACGAAAAAATCTTCTAGCTCACTCTTAGTATTTTGTTAAAAACTTTTCAATACCAGAGTTCTAATTACATTAATCTTTCAAATGGTCTTGAACAAATTACTTCATATTAGGAATTTTAAAGCTATAGAGATACCTGAGGCAAGCCTGAACTTAGATACCACAAGCATTTACAGTGATTAGTCTGAAGTATGCTGTAAAGCACAAAGCCACAGTGAGAGCTCCTTTCCGCAGCGATGCCTTTTCTACATACAACAATTAATGCCTTTGAACTATGATGACAACCCCTTTTGCTTTGAGGTGCTTGATGAGAACATCTTGTGCAACATAAAGCATCTAACCCAGATGTCACAAGCTGCAGCAAGGAAAGTTCTGTCTGGATACAAACAAAACACTTTTCACAGAGTAAGTGAATAAAGAAAACACTTTTCACAGACTAAGCGGTGAAAACACCTAGCTCGGGTTGCATAGGGAAGTTGTGGACTCTCAACCTTGGAGATATTTAAAACTCAACTGCACAATGTCCTCAGTAGCCTGAGTCAACCTTCCTCAGTAGCCTGAGTCAACCTTGAACTCAGTCCTGCTTTGGGCAGGGGGTTGGACCAGATGATCTCCAAAGACTCCATGCAATCTAAATTTTCTGGTGACCCTCCCCTAGCTGATGCAATAGGCTCAGATAGATGGAAAAGGAGACTGATATCCATTTGCCTCAGACACATTAATGGTCAACAGGACTTCTTGCTATTGACTTGTGTCTTTTTTCCTCTCTTCCTCAGCTTTCCAAGAAAGGCATATTGTATGAAACTACAACAAATACCAAACATCCAGTGCAACCTCTTAAAATATCTTACAGGAACTTCTGCTGACTTTTCTAAGTACAGATCCGAATTAAAACAAGCAGAAATGTCTACTGAAAAGACCAAGTTTACCTAACATGCACAAACATGAGGTATATCAGACCAGATTTTAGCTGACCAGAAACAGAGAACCTGAGTATCAGAAGCAAAAGCTGCACACTCTCTGGTGATCTGTGCTGCCTTTTCATGTATTCCTTTAAAGTTCATACAACACGGCTTCCCCTGCTCACAACTTCCCAGCTCTCCATGGACCTTCCCTCATGCTGGTATAACAAATGCATTTCTAATAAGAAACAGCCAAAAATAGGAAGTCATAGAGGTTGCTGAATGGTAAAGCACAAACCTTGTGTTAAAAAGAAAGAAAGGAGCACCCCAGGAGATGCCATGGCCTGAAGAAGGACACTTACAGCATTTAGCCCACAGAGCTGGTAGCAGCCCATGGTGATGACCACAGTAATGACCTGCCATCGCACAGCGCGGGTTCTCAGGAGCTGAAGTATCGACACTAACTTGGTGTTTCTCTGGACTCGAGACTCTGCCAAAACTTCTTCTACTTCATGGGACACGTCATCTTTCCCAAGGAAGGTCTGAAATGCTACAGAGAGAGGACATGTACTTTAGGCCAGACACTTGGTACTATGTGCTTTTATAACAGATTTGTTTAATAGAAATGGAAACGTTTGACACAAACAGGAGACATACATGGGCTGCAACTTAGTTATTCTTCCGCCAACAATATCATTCTGCTCTGGGTATGATCAGGGTTATCCCTGCACTGGTCTCAGAAACTGCAATAAAAATATAAATTATTTGACACCCTACCAGATCTCTTTTTATATTATTTCATATATAATATAGGCTAAGGTCCAGTGCAGAGTCAAAACTCTGTGTAATATGAAAAAAGGGTTTAATAGCAAAGCAGTTCTGAACATCGTTTGACTTGGCTGCTTTTGCAGCCTAACTACATAGCAGACATCATTGCTGAAGACAGATTAGATAGAGAAGTAGTAACATGCAAAACCAGACATAAGTCTGGTAAACCAAGAAGAGGCAGACATCTGAAAGGAACAGCTCTTCATATTACCTCTTGTTTTTACTAGCATATACACAAGAATACACTTTGCCAAGCTGATTAATATTAGAAAGAATCACCCACAGCAATTCAAGACATTCTGTTTATCAACACTGGAGACACCGGAGTGAATTTAGCTGGCAAATGTAAGCAAACAATCAACCTCATCTGCCCAGAAAAACATAATATTTAGTATTACATTATTGCACATCAATGACTTTGTGAGATATCCTTCCACTGTGAATAATAAAAGTTTCCTATCTCACACCTCTTCCAAGAGGTACTACAAACAAACACCTCTCCACCAACCTCGTTTTACAGATGCTGTATATACTGATGATAATTCCATCACAATCTTCTCAATATACCCCAGGGGTTGCCTTGTTAAGAGATATTTAAAATGTGCATCATCTTGTAATGACTGCAGAGAAACAATTACATTACACATAGCCCTGCAACAAGGCTTTGCAATCCAGTAGGATGCTAACTCTAAAAACCATCCTTTACACAGCAGGTCACTTAAAATGGTTATTTTTATTAAATGAATAAGTTGATTTAGTTCTCCTAAGAGCCAAATCCATTCTTCTCTTACCCACAGCTCTGCATAGTACTGCTTATAAATAAATGACCTTCACATTTGTCAGTAAATACACCTTCTTTTGGATCAAAGAAAGGACTTGGATGGTCACGAAAGCAAGAGACACTGACTAGATATGGTTAAAATGCCCAGACTCCATTTGGGTTTTGCAGTTACAAAATTTAACTTTACCCAGCAGGTCAAAAGGCCAAGTAGTGGCATTTCAATGTTGTGAGGGAGAGGTCACACCAATGAACAGAAGCATCCCACTCTGTCCCTTTGGTGAACGCTAACGCTGTGCACTCTGCCTGGCTCCCAGCCCAGCAGTGCAGAGAACTAACTCAAGCTCTGGGCCAAGATTTTCAGAGGCAGTTAACACTTCTATTGCATTTTAATGGGCCCTACATGATTCTTCTTAATGAGAAGGATGATTTTTTAAGGGATGGACACTGACTACTCCTGGTGTTCAGTCAATTCATAACAATTTATTTTGATACCCAGTTTCTCTCTCCGGAGAGGACAGGTCAGAATTTTTTAATCCCTCAAAAACAGCATGAGATTTATCTTTTCACATGGGCCTTACAATCAGAAATGAGCTAAAAAATTCAGACCTCAGAACCCAGAAGTGAAGCTACAGAGTTTTGTCCCTGTGTCATTGCCCACTTGCTATAAAATGGCATCCTAAACATTTGTTAAAATGAGTGTGAGTATTTAAAGGCTACAATAAGAAATGTAAAATTAGAAAACGTGTGCCTGTGGTATGCTACAGTCAATGTCTCACACTTAAATTACACTTTCCTTAGTATTAGAGAACTGCTGTAGAAAAACTCAGATAAAGATGAGAATAACCAGACATATATCACCATATTCTTCTTTGAAAAGATTCTCTTAGATTTTTAAGCATCTAGTTTATCAGTGTAAATTAGGTCAGTGCACAATTTTCTTTATTTTTCCTGTCCTCAGAATCCTTGGCATTCTTGTAGGGCACACAAGTCAAAAATATAGGTGCAGTCAAGTAAAAAGAAAGCAATCTGTCTTCTCTGCACAAGGAAGCTTGCTACATGTCTAGAGGAACCAGGGGTAAGAAACTGCAATTACCAAAATTGCCAAGTACAAGGCAAGAAAAATCCAGACACCTGCTTTCTTTTTCTTCCCTCCCTGGTATTAGGACCAGAGATGTAAAAGCCACTAGGAAAATCTGACAGATACTTAAAATTACCAACAAGTCGAGAAATGTTAAGAAAATGCCATGCTATAGATGCATAGTTTTGAAGAGACAACACTTAGTCTTCTTCAAAAAACACATTTTCCTGCTACCCAACACATCTTTAAGTTTCTTCCATTAACAGTTTTTCAGTACAGTAAGAACCACAATTTTATACATAATTAATGTGGAAATAAATTCTGCATTAGCAGGGAGATGGGAAAACTCAAAGGTCTTTCAAAGTGTGATGTTCAATTCTATTCATTTTACATTTTAAACCCCTGCATTATTGGCACTGAGAATCAAGGCAATCATTCCTCTCCCCACTGCAATGACTCGTTTTCCTCTGTGACTGGCTGCCTCTTTCTGTAGGGAAGTCCTATTTTTATGTCACACTTAAAACCATTTAAGAAGTTACAGTTCTGGCAACTTTCAGAGCTTTTCCAGATTTCTTTTTAGTTCCCTTGGATCAGAAGGTCCTGGAATCTCTGCTTTCAAAGGCTGGTACATTGCCTTTATAAATAGCAAAAAAAGTGGATTGTTCCAGTCAAAGGGGAAGGAGCTAGGAAACCTTTCCATTTACACCACCAGCTTTTATTCATCCCAGCTAAGTGAAGGTGAAACATCTGAAAGCAGTTCACAAGTCTGAACAAAATCAGATAGGTACTATCTTTAAAACCAAACAAACCTCTAAATTTACAGAAGATGGACACTCAAGAACCCAACTACATGGCATGGGGAATTACTAATTCTATTTCCACTGTAGTACTTCTATGAGTATGCAAAGAATCAGCTGTTACTGTAAAGATTTAATTAGCATGTAAACTTTGAGAAGACATTTAAAAGGCTTAAAATGCTATTGTGTGGTTTACAGAATAGAACCAGACCCATGCAAGAGGCAGAAACAGAGAATTGGTCACAAGTAGTGGATTGGGCAATAAGGCTTATTCTTTTAAATACTAAAAAGAAAAAAAAAAGAAACTGCATGAGTATTATTGTCATCTGTTTCTGACAGACACATTCACTTTCACATCATTGATGATTAAGTATATGAAACCCAGTGTCTTTAACATAAAACTTTGTCTAAGCTCTGCTTAAACAGCATCTCCTTTGGCCACTGTGGGAGACAGAATATCTGGCTGGATGGATCCAATCAGGCATCTCCTATTAATGCTGGCTTCTGTTCTGTTCTGTTTGCCTCAGCACTTGCAAAAGCTTCACCCAGCTTCAATGCTTTTGAATCAGATATGTAGTTAACTTCCCCGTAGTAACTTCATGTCAACACAAAGTTATTTGGCAAAATGAAAAAATAGTATTTCCATAAACCACTAATTTTGTTAGAGTACTGAATACCCAGGAGAATAATCTAGATACACCTTGCTAGAAAAGATTTAAACAGCTATTTAAATCTGGCAAAATATCAATTAACTACTAGCAGGTAGCATAGCATAGCAAAGTTTAAGAATAAATCTCAAATTTGCTATTCCAATTCAGTAAATGTAACTGCAAGCATAAGGCTTAGTCTTTTCCTATCTGTCACTTCATTTTCCTTTAAGTAAGGAAACGCATAGATCTTCTGTGATTTATCATCCAGTTTGGGATTACATCTTCATCTGTTCTTGCATCTGGTTTCACAGACTGTCAATACAAAATAGGCCTGTTTAGGTTAACTTGAAACTAGCCAAGATGCACAGGTAAAACAGAATATCTACCTGCTACCCTAAAATAACACAAGAATTGGCAAACCAAGTTGTACCAAAGGTCCAGTGAACCAAGTATGCTTTGTCAAAGATAGGAGGTTTAGGAAAAGCTTACAAATAAGACAGACACAGTACAATCACTCCAGATTCTGAAGTCAGCAACCATCTGAGGTGGAGCCTCCACTATAAACCAGCAAGTCTAGTAGACATGGCTGTCTGTTCCCTTCCTAAGCATAGATTATAATGTTTAGAGACATACAAAAAGCATAGATAAGCAGAAAGAATTTAAATCTACACTTTCTGTTATACCTGTTGTAATACTTCTTTCATAACCACGGGAGTTTTAATGTATGACTGAACATGCTTGATGAACAGATTTTGTACAACACCAACAGATGTTATTGTGACATTTTATCTAAGTTATTTGACCCTTAAGACACAACAATATTCTTGTTCTCTGGCAAGCTGGGATGCCAGCTGAATTCTGTGATTGATTTGCATGACCTGCTACTGTAGTTGCACCAAAAATGCAGATTTCCTTCTTGTAACAGTATTCTTCAAACAAGACAGGTCTATTCTCCAAATGAAAGTATTCATAACCAAAGTTGCTAGTCATAAAAATGTTCCGTTTTATCACACTACTACTACCATTTTTATTTATATTGCATCATTGCCACAGTCACATATCAGAGGTCCACTTGGCATGTAACTAATAGACAACTAATGTCAAATTTTGTCCTAGAGCTTGGACGGTAAATGGCCTGACATGATTACGGCAGCAGGTTTTCTTTTTTCTTCCTGTCTCTATCTCTTCCTGTTACTCTTCACTCCCACTGCTCTCTGGCAACTGAACAGTGACCTCCTTCCAAAGTCCTTCTCAGCTATTTAAATTCTCTTTGTTCCTCTGTTATCTGGTAAGCATTATGAAGAAGGATCACACTAGTTAAATGCCAGGCATTTTTCTCCCTTCTGTTTTTACCAAGAGAGAAGAACTTTAGTTATGGGACCTGGGATAGTTCTTCCCTCTTCACATTACCAGACTTCTAGCTTTTGGGTTACAGATAGTGCTGTTGGTCCAGTCAATTGTTCTACCCCTCCCACAACACATAAATCAGTTCTTTCACATTAAGCAGTGACAGGAATATGGGAAGTGATAGCCTAGCTCCTGTTGGTCTCACAGAGCTGGATGCAGGATGGTGACCTCCAGGAGGACAAGTAAAACGCAGCTGCTAGCATTGTTTTTGGCAGCAGACAACTGCAAGTCATCTACGGTGTCTGAATGACTGATCAGCCAGACATCGGCTCAGCCACCCACAGAGTGCACCGTTCACACAGTTAGGAAGGGGAAAGAGGGGAACTGGGCAGATCCCTGTTAGTGGAGCTCAGGAGACATTGTTCATCTGAGGCATCACTACTGTGCTCACAAAGCAGCTTCTCTCATGGTGGTGTGGTTTATGTTTGCACATGATGCCCACCTGCTCTAACGTCATCTCTTCTCTTTCTCATCGCCTACACAACATATTTTGGTCCTTCTCCCTCTTTCAGTCTTGTATTTGCCACTTAAAGGCATCATGTTTTTCTACCTCTGCCANACTTGTATTTTGGTTGTCTCCTGAAGGCAGAAGAAAAGGAGGGGATGAAAACAAGAGCAGAACTTCACGGAAACTCAATAACCTACAGTATCACACTGGATTTTTATTGCTCTAAAACAATTAGGAAGATTAATGGTGTCATCTGCATTTTAGAAGCTTTGACATACACGTACATTTTAGAGCATTTTATAAAGACTAGTATAGTCATCTGCCTTAAATACAGCAGACTTTTTACAAATAACAGTCTTATATTTCGCCAACAAGATATAATCCACAGTGAAATGTATATTTGCATGAATAGCCTTGATCCGTTAGGGGAAAGAAAAAGGATTTAGTCAGAAGAGAGACTTGTACATTTCTGATATTAATATGCAGATTTAGCCTAAGAGGCAAATAATTCAAAAGCATTACTGTAGTGATCATTAAAATGGAGAATACTGCATTGTCATTATATGACTTACAAGCAGTACGTTTTTTTAATAACCCACAAACTCCGCTGGTGTCCCTAATACCCAGGCTTTTCCTCTCCCATTTCTGCAGATAATGCTAACATCCAGATGACTTTTCTTGATTGTTGATTCACAGTTATTCACCCCCCTATTCTGTGAATTCCCCCCGCCTGCTTTTATTATTCCACTGCATTACTCCAGAAACCCAAGACTTGGATTGTGCCTAGTCTGGATTTCTTTACATGCCCTGGTGTGGGAGGGAGGGCTCCAAACCCCACTGCTGGGCTAACATCAGGATGTCCTCGGCACAGTTGTTCCATGAATCAACAAGGCTCCTTCCCCACCTATCCCCATGCTGAACAGAGATCCAGATACTTTCACTTGCAAATCTACATTAGGAGAGAGGCATTACAAAGAATGTGCAATTGTAAGAAAATTGCTTGTGTTCCTAACATGCTTCATAATAAGTCACATACATACTTTATAGCACAGAAATATAAAATGATATGATTTATGTAGTCTTAAAGGTGAAATTTATTGATTATGAACTCCAAAATGATGTTTAAGAATCATCCTTACCTATTTTGCAGCTGATTTCCTACAGGCTACCTTGCCCATGCAACAAAGTGGCCAATTCTCCAAGAGTGGCTGCTTGACAGGCAAGGAATGGGAGGGAAATTCAGAGGGATGCATACACCTCACTGCCCTACAGTCCTTTGCAAATCTTTGTCTAAGATCATTGGTCCCTAGCCGTTTTGAAAGCTCTGAAAGATTCTATTGATAAACAACTACTTTCAAAAGTTTTTGATATCATTTATAGTCTTTAAGGTGCCTCACAAAAGCCACCTTCTTGTAAGCTAGCTGCTAGAGCTTATTTCCTTTCACCTGCCAACCAAGATGTGGGTAACTTTGTTCTTCTGATGTCTTCTACTCCAAAATCTACCTCCAATGCTTCTAGATTAGCTTTCAAATCATTTTCAGAACATGTATGCTGAAAACAGGCCAGACTGCAGTTGGCCCACCACCAGCAGCAGTAAATGAATTTCAAGGCAGGTAGTATTATTTTACTGCCAATTTTTTACAGTTTTTAAACTCTACCTAGGAGAGGCCCAGCTTTGCTGTCAGTGCTGAGGTTTCCAGGCACTGTGGCAGTATTTCCAATAGATCCCTATAACAAGTGTGACATTATGCAATAGCATTGCATATGATCATTCTTTGCCAGCTATACCTCTGGAAATATATTTACAGTTTTATCACGTAGAAATGAGCCAGTGTAAACTTGGGACCCAAAGGCGTTTCTTCCCAGCCCAGCTGGTGTGGTGCAGAAGTTACTACCCAGCAGCCAGCCCCAGGCTGCTCACCACTGTGTCCCTGCTGGGTGCACTGGCCATGGCTGGCAGGCAAACCCTTTCCTCTGTGGTCCCTGGAAAAGCTGTTCTCTACCCCATCAAATATCTTCCGACTCTGTAAAGCTAAAGGAACTGTCCCAAAACCCTTGCTGCTTTTGCTCTTTTTTTTTTCTTTTTTTAAACATGGAACTATATCTTTAAACATTTGAGGCTCCAACATTTACAAAATTCTTCATTCAACATCAAACTGAAACAACATGGGAGTCTCTTCGTTAGCGTGCCATTTCTATTCCAGCGTGCTGATCATAACAAAATGCACAGCTTTCCATTTCATATTTTTAGAAACAGAGAGAGTGAATTGCATTAATTTAATGTTAAAAGATTATTAAATTTAAGTTTTGGGGGCTGATTCACACTTTGCAAGTAATTTTGCAATCAACTAGTGAGTGCCTGAAAATGTTAGGGGTTATATTCAAACCAAGTTTTTAGGAATAATTTTTAAAGCGCAGTTACATTCTGCAAACATTTTGGTATTATAATCAGCTTCCTTCCTTGTTTGTATAGTCATATTTTTAACGTGTCCCTATAAAAAGCCAACACAAAATTTCAACATTCTCTCAGCCGTAACGCAATGATACACCAGAACTGATCGCAGCAGTTTTGCTGGGGCAGAGTATACAGCAGCTGTGATCACACAAGCAAATTCTTTTATACACTTAAAGTAAGAACAAATTATTCTGGTCTGTGTGTGTGAAACTGAGGCAAGCTACATGGAAGCACTGAGAATTTTCAGTTAAACAGGTGTATGAGGTTTTTATTAGATCTACAAAGGTTATTGAGTTACAGAAGCACAGGGTCAAACACAGTGACTACTGAACAAAACCTAGCGACAAAATCCATGTTTTTGTTAGCCAAACGGCAAAGACTGTAGATAAGGGAGAGTCATGAAGACTGAAACCACTTTTCACTCCCGAATGAACCCTGCATATAGTGGCTGACACACAATAGCAGGATGATTTGGTTAGGTTTGAATCACCATGTATAATGCTACATAGGTTAGTTTGTTGGAAAATTTAATTTATATTAAAAAAAATAATGAAAGCAGCAGTTATATTTACATACACACAAACAGAAAAGGTGAGGGAAAAATAATTGCCAAGAGACTCTCTCCCATTGGAATATTCTGCTTTTACTGTTATATCAAAATTACTTTTCAGCCTGCATCCCTACAATAAACAACTTCTGTTGCAAGAAAGTAACACATCATACCTTTTTCTGCTTTGCTCCTGTTATGTTTTTCAAGTAGGAGGTAACGAGGACTTTCAGGAAGAAAGGGCAGAATCAGGACTTGTATCAATGAAGGAACAATGATTGCTCCAAATAAGTAAGGCCATCGTGATTCCTGCAAACAGATGCAAACATGTCAGTAATACTCTCCCACAGTAATACTGGGAAGAAAAATATCTCTGATGGGAAACACTGTAACTTTTCATCATTCAACATACTGTGTCATCTAGTTGATGTAAAAATATATATAAATATTTGTCTCAGCCCTCTAACTGGCATAGTAGGGGTAAAATCCCAATAACACTTCAGCATTTCACAGCTGCTGGGAACGAACCAAGTCAGGCTGAGGTTTCACCATAAGCCTCTTCTACTTGGCAAAACCTATTTGCCTTACAGGTACAACTAAGACACAGTCGGGCAGTTTTCATTTTCATTCAGGAAAAGAAGACCTACACAGTTCAATCCAATTAGAGTGAAAGGCAGCTATGTAATTTAACAACAAACAAGGTATCTGGCTAACTGAAGTGAGGTTGTCTTTATGAGTGTTTTTCACCTCTTAAGGTGGCTTCCATGCTAATTTAAGTATAAGAAATGGGTTTCACCCATCCTTCTGCCTAAAATAACAGGACCTTAGAGAAGTCCTTTAGTTTTACATTAGTGTAACTAAGAATAACACATTACAGTGTTTCCCACTCTGAATTACCTAACCTGTCTCAGATGTCCAAATGAAGCCTTGTTCTCAAGCCCATGAAACAGAAAGCACTTTTTCTGTTGTCTTGCAAGTGAGCTGCTGGAAGTCTCCAGCAAGAACTTGAAACACGAGAGCCATCCACACCATCCCTACCAGCGCAAAGCACCAATGATACCTCTCTAGCAGGTCCTCCCTACAGAAGCCAGGCACTTTTAACCCGCCAGAGCCCCACTGGGGTGTAGGTGAAGAGCACTAGATGCTGCACTATCCAACACTATATGAATCTACTGAACTATTAGTTTTCAGTTACAACTTTGATAATCTTATTTGAAATCAACTGAAACAGTTGTTAACACCCTCAAATATATTCATTATTTTAAACCAGCTACAGAGGGTGACCTGAGCAAAGCTCTTTCAGGAAAAGGCTAGGAAAGGCAGTAGGGAGATCATCTAGCTCTCTGGGCTTACTCTCAAGATGGGATACTTTCAAGTAGCTGAAGTAGAAAAGCACCAGCAGTATTTTCTTCTGCAAAATGGCCCCTTATCTGTCCATTTTTACAAGCTGCCTTCTGTTCCAAGTGAATACCAAGATGAAATTTTTTAGTCATTTTCTCCAAGTTCAGCATTCATCAATTTAATTCAATGCTTTCTAATTTGAGACTTGGTTCTTAATTAAAAAGCCTGCTAAAACTAAAATGTTCAGGCATCATGTCTAGCACATATTCAAAGGCTTGGTTAGATCAAAAGCAGATTGCACTTCATCCTGGCTGACTGAGCTCTGAGAGGCACTGAAGGTTTGGATCCTGTCCCTCCATCAGAACAAATCCACCCACTCAGAGCCCACATTTCCCTTAACAGAGCTGGATAAATTTTAATCCAATATCATTTTCTGCAGTTAAATCAAAGGTCAAAAGCCCCCAAACTAGTTTCTGTTGACAGTTTTTATTTTACATTCGCCCACATCACCAATGCAACTGCTAAAATACAATTTACTGCAGGGTACAGTGTGTAATCCAAGCCTCGAACCTGAACTGGGGTCTGAGATAACTTAATAACATAGAACATAGAATATGTAGGGTACTTCCTAATGAAACTTTTCACTTGCCCTTCAGGTGACAGTTCTGGGATTTTGTAGATCTCCTGAGAAGTAAAAACAACTTGAGAAAGGGATTTTTTCAAACAACTCAAAGCTCAAGGTTATCAGTCTTCCTTAGAGCCTCCCTTACCATGAGGACTTCAAGATCCTATTTCTTCACCCTGTTTTTTTGTTTTGTTTTGTTTTTTCTAAATGCAATTCAGTGGAGAACTTTACCTAATATAGGAGAACCAAGAGTGGTTAACAATCTATTCATTAACAAATTTTAAACTTATGGTAGGACTTCAAGATCAGTTAACAAATCACTTTAAAAAATAGATATCAGTTTGTAAAGAATAACTTACTTAAGAAAATAGGTAGCACAACTGATCGGTTTTAGTCTGTATCTCTCTGGAATCAGCCATTTCTTTCATACAAACTTGTTACAATTTTATTTAATATCTATCATTATTTCCTGTGATATAAATATACTTGCTATGTACCATATAAAAGAAGTTTATAGGGCCTTAGAACTTTTTACAATACTTCTAAGTAAAAATCTTACTCTTGATCAGCACATCGTATTTCCTGTAGGTTTTTTCCACAATAACAAGGACACTTTTTTAAAGGGGAAAAAAATAAGTTTCTCCTGTATATTGTTGTTACCATTCTGCCTACCTATGGAAACCTACATGGACTAAGCTTTCAATCATTTTAAAGTCTCCCATAGTGTATGGTTTTTCAGCTGGTCACATTTCTCTCAAATAACTCTTCTGAAAAATGTTATTTTGTAAAAGCTATTAAGGAGACTGAACTTCTGAACTTATCCTTCGCAATAAATAACAGACTCTGACAGTATAATAAAAAGCCCTCTATTTTCACCACATAAGACACTGAGCTTCCTTTATTTCCTCTATTAAAGATTTCTGGTTTACTTTTTATTCCACTAACTTTTAAAACCTTAAAGTAAACCAATTATACAAATGCTCCCACATGCCACTGATGGCACGAGTTGATCAGTGAGTCACTGATGTCATTGGAAACATCTCCATCCATTCCAAAAGTTTTTGGATTATGTCTACTTAATGCTATAGAACGTGCATTCTACTTGCTTTTCTCTGAATTTACATTATTCACATTAAGATTCTTCATCCCACTACAGAAAAGAAATTGGAGAAATACAATGAGTTTAAAAGGTCCGTGCATTTGCTGGTCTGAAATTATAAAATACAAATTGCTGAAAATCAAGCTGAATTAGACTCTGTAAAGAGAATTAAAAGACGCAAGGAAAAGAGGGGTTCCCTAATCTTTTTAAGAAAGAATAAGGCAAGATACAAACTGGGACAATTCTCAGAAGCAGTAATAAGGTAAAGGCAGAAGACAGCATAGGCATGACTTAAAAGACACATTAGCACTTTATTCAGTTGTTATCAGTCAGGAGAAGCACACAGGCACTACTGAGAGAATTGAAAACAATCACATCCCATTCTATCTCAGGAAAAACTTAAATGAGCATTAAATATTTTAATTACAGGGGACCTGACTCATCACCTGCTCCGAATCAGTACAAATAATATGTCAAGACTGTAAGATTTTAATTTTAAACTGTCACATTATGGATATTTGCTTAGGCTGAAGCATGAAAAACCCAGCTTTGATTTATTTACAAAAGACAGTTAAAGAGTAGAGTGAGTCTGACAACCACAGACTCATTCAATGGTTGGTATAATAAAAGTGCAAAGCTGCAGAATACAAGGTGACGGACGAAAAAAAAAAAAGGAAATGGATAAAGCATGACATGGATTTATCAACTGCAAATTAGACAAGTTTAAATTATACCAGAATACAGTAAAACAAATGTTACTATGCCACAGGTTCATCAGCTAAAGTGCAGAAAATGGAACTTACTGTAATAATTAAAAGGTGGGAAAAAAACTGGCATGGGGGAAATGTCAAGAGACACTGCTGAAAGCTGAACTATTGGTCCATAGGAAGTTCAATGACCTATTTAAGCACTGGTTACATTTAATATTTTCCCTAATTAGGAAGATTCTGATAAAATTTGAAGACATTTTCAACACAGAAAAGGCTAAGAATATTCACATATATATAAAAATGTTAAAAGGGAGAACTGAATCATTGACAAGGTCATACAACACAGATGGGAAGAAATGCTGTACTGCCCTGTACATGGGCACTCATTTTTTGAAAGATTGAGTGAAACCAATTAAGTGTTCCAGTACGAGATGCATGACAGGATAAAAAAAGAGCAAGGAAATACATGACTGTCACAGGCTCTGCTCTTTCTCTCTCTACCATGTGCCTTTCACTTCTGTTCTGCACCCATGTAGATATTTATTTTTATATGTCACTACTACAGATGTAGCTCTGACAACAAGATTACTCAAGTCCCAGGCTTCCCAAGTATTAAACAGTACAGAAAGTTACCAGACTTAAGGCTGTACAATCCTAATGTAAAATTCACAGAAGTCAGTGGGAGGTTTTTGTTACTGAGCAAACCACCTTTGGACCGGGACTTAAAACAGCCTTGAAAGTGGTTGGTGTCCAAATCCCATGACCTTCTGTTCACTGAACTGCATGTTAGATCATGTTGTACGTACCGAGAGGGAGAATTAAAGTGTCTGTTCCCAAGATGCTTTTTGGTCCAAATTTTATTGGAGTAACAACTAGCTTTTTACTAATACTTAAATAGCACAATGTGTCTTCACTGTTTATTTATTTCTGAGAAAAGCAAAGAGAAATGGCGAGCTTTCAAAGGGGATTATTATCAGCAGCCATCACATATACTTTAACTTTAGAAAGAGGTATTAGAAGCACATTGGAGCTATGCAAAATTCCAGTCAAACTTCCTTTCACCAATGCAGGTTAACTTTCATAAATAATATATTATAAAATAGTAAATTAAAATAACAGTAAATTAAAATAATTGATAAGGATAAGATTCAGTTGCTTGAACATAAACATATAGTATAATTTTGATGTCTTAGTGTACCTCAGATGTCCCTGTGGGACTAGGAGATGCAAGAGACAACTCCAGAGACCTGCATCTGCCTGGGGCTGCAGGAGGAGGCAAAGCAAAATGCTTCAGGGCACCTAGAAATTAGATTAGATGCAATTCTTTTTTGTGTGATTATATTGTGCCAAATTAGTTACAAAGGTTAGACTAAAGTACATCAAAGTTAAGGAGAAAAACAACAACAACAACCCAAAGCACTTTTGTTGTTTTTAAATCAACTGAAACAGTCAAATATTTAATTTTGACACTTTTTTTTAATGGTGACATCTGTTTTAGATTTAAAAACCCCTCATTTTAATTTGACATTTGCTTTAAGTTTAAAAAATCCTTCAAAATACTAATCACGTATATACTTCCTGATTTTTCTTTTTGCCGATGGTTTCAAAAGCAAACTGAGAAACACAAGTCTAGAAAATACATCCTACTCCATACAATGACAGCATGCTGACCTATGATGCTTGACCAATTTACCACAGCATTAATAACCAATTGTAAAGGACAAATTTACATATTAGGACATGAATTTGCAGTAATGGGTGATTTTACAAAGGACAACGGAAATTAAATCTGAAACGTTAATCACCCTTCAAAAAGGTTTAAATGGTGGTTATCTCCCAGTGTGGGAAGCACACTGGAAAGGAAGTCACAGGTCAAATAAGTTTAGATTTATTGCTTAATAACAGATTTGTAAATATTATCAGATACCAAATCACTAAGGAGACAGGCAAATCTTCATCTAAAAAGTTTACTTGCCCATAAACTTCTGAAGCAGAGTCCAACTAACACAGGATAAGATGAGGTTCACAGACAGATACTGCCTGTTATTAGGTCAAATACAAGTGAAAAAGTTCATCCTTTTAAGTTTGACAAAGAAGCAAAAAGTCATTCCTTAAATATATAGACAATATAAATCATTTCTCTGAGCTTAGTTGCATGTGTTAACTATGCTTCAGTGGATCAAGAGAGAGCAGTCTGACAAATTATAAGCAATTGTTCCCAACTTCCATGGTATTTTGAAGTCTTTCTTTACCCTTCATCAGGTCTGAAGTATCTTTCTATGAAAGCTTGTCTACTGCTTTTCCAACTGATCCAATTAAACAGAGTACTGCTACCTAGAAACCTTATCTCCTCAAGAGTTAGATGGGCACTGTTTCAACTGTCTGTGAGAAAGCAGTCCTCACTGATGATAAATTTTCATCCAAACATTAGATGCTCTGCCATTGAATCTGTTATTAGGCAGTAAGTCTAAAAATAAATATGTGTGTATATATATACCCAGTTGTCTTTCTTCTATATCCACACTTCCACATTCAGACAAATCCTCTTCTGCAGGATGTTCTCCTTCCCAAATGCAAAACTGCAACATTTGAATATACATATGGTAAATCAGCCATATGTTGTTCCTAAAACATCAGGAATTGAAGTCTCACAGCACAACTTCATTGGACTGAAACTCATTTGCAAATACAAAGACTCACAGCTGTTTTCCCATGCATTACTTAACGAGTTCTGTACAGTAAAGGGATAAATAAATACCTTTGTGTTTGTCTGAGGGAACCAATAAAACGTTGATTTATAATCTCCAGTAAATACATAATCTCAGCTGGTCCACAGTAGATATAAAAAAAGATTCCTCATTTAATGTCTCCCTGACAAATATATCAACACCCACCACTCCCCATCAACAGAGCTGGTGTAACCTTCTCTTCCCATGGGTACTATTGAACAATGAATATGCAACAACCCAGAGGGTCCTGGCAGCGTTTCTGTACCCTTGTTGTCACCACCAAGACTGTGCATCTCTAGCCTGGTAGCTGCACCGTAGCTTCCCTTGGCTGCATCAACTATCAGGTGAGGTGGCCTCCAAGCTCCTGATCTGCAACTCACAGCTTGTAATTAAGTGCCAGTGCCTTGATAAATGACATGGAAATTGCTTCAGCAATAAGAAACGCTGTGCCTTATGTGTTAATATGAAAAGATGAAGGAAATTTCCCATCACCAGATAAAAAAAGGAGCCCAGAGAATAATTTAAAAAGGATTGTCATAGTAAAAATCACTACCCCAAGCAGTTCTTAATTAGCATGCCTGGTACCAGTTTGCAGGAAGTGCAGGCAGATTTCCACCCAGATACAAGTAATCAATCCAGGCTCAGAAAGGCATACAAACACCTGCTGAAATCAGCAATTATATGAATAAGCACTGAAACCTTTTCTTCTGCACCAACCTGTATTTTGTATCCTTAGCAGATGTTTTAAAACACTCTTCTGGGAAGGCTCGACTGTTTAATTCACAGTTTTGCATTTTCTACAAGAATATAAAGAAGCTTTGCTTTTGTGCTTTTAACATTGTACAAGCTCAGCAGCCCAGAGGAATGACAGGGACCAGGGTAACTTGGAGTCACTTTTTACAAGTCTGTCTCAATGGCAGAGCATTTACAGGAGTACTTGAAACCAGCCCCCTCAAACTCTTGCTCCAAACTCAGGCAACTCCTGATCAAAAAAAAATAAATAATAAAAATGGGGCCCAGAACTGATGAGTCAAATCCCTAGTTTATTTTTCCCATGTCCTACACTATATTTTGCTCTTAAGATCTTACTAAGAAATAGCAATTTATAGACAATAGCAATTTATATGTACAATAGGCTCCACAAAGCAGCATGTTTCTAAGAATATAAACTGTCCCACTGAAATTAGTAGGACCACTCACATATTTGAGCATACGATTTAGTATGCAGAGTCTTAGGAATAAGGATCAGTTGGAAAAAAAAAAAAGAAAAACAAGGGGAAAAACATACTAAAAATGAAGCTTTGACAAGTAAAATCAAAGCTTAGTTTTCAGAACAGCCTTCAGCTGCACAGGTGGCATAACTACCTGTTCCATCACTGTCTATTTTAGTGCAAGTGAAGGAGTACTTTAAAAAGAAAATAGTAAAGCAAAATGAAAAAATGCTGTATAAACCTTCCCAAACACACAACTATCTATCACTGCAACTATGTCATTTTTAAGAGGTCTTGAAAAAGAAAATTTGAGTTTGACACAGCATCTACAGCAGTTTGATCTTTTTTTAAAAAAAGAAAAAAAATCACAACTATTTTTAGAAAGGTCCACTTGTGTAAAGAATAACTAACTTGAAACAAACTCATCACAGAGATCTTTCCTTACTAGACATACAGTACAGTGTCTATGAAGTTCATTAGTCCTTTCCTAAATTTAGCTCATTTTCCTGTAGAAATTCATATTTATATCAACATCAGAATTTATTTGCTAAAATCAGTTGTAGGGGGAGGACAGTTTGGTGAGTATCACCATGTGTCATAGACTTATTTCCAGCTAATTCCTTTTGTAAAACCAGATAATCTCTAGCCAGATATGTATTAAAGCTGTTCAAATTCCTCAAAGAAAATGGAATGTAAAACTGTAATTCATGTTGTTTCAATGACGAAGACAACATCCAGTTAATAAGCTTCGCAACCATGATCACTTACACAACAGTTACAAAACGTGACAGATTCCAAGTGAATTTAAATTCACTTGATTGAGGAAAATCTAGACAAAGACAGAGTTCTGAGTCTAGTGTATTTTGTTTTGCACTGCTTTAAGTGTTTACCCAGCGTGGGGTTACCCATAAGAGCTGCCAAGCCTTAACCCAGCCTTTTCTCCTCAAGAAAAGAAGCCGCTTCCCATCTCTGACCACTGCTGCTTATTTAGAAATAAATCTCAGGATGTCAGCAAAGCAAGGTTTTTAGAATGACACACTATCCACTATGAAACACTGCAATACAGTTAGACAAGCTTGTGGGTGCCTGACCTAGAAACACTTGAAGTGTATAAAATAGGGTTCCCAAAGTAAAAAAAATCTATTTTTCCATTGGCCTACCTATGACAAACAGCTGTTCTGGTCAGAGCAGCAGCTGGAACCAGCCAGCCACTGGGGGCATCTCCAAGGAATCAGACACAGCCTGGCAAAGCCTCATACACCATGGGAAATGGGGCTCCAAGCAGAGGTCTGGGGAAAAGATGGCAACAGGCAACAATTCCAGTTTTATCTGTCCTGAATACATATACACACCGTGAAACATTTTTGTCTCCCCTTTCTCATATCTGTACACAGATGACATAGATACTGAGGGTCTATGTATTAAAAAATTTATGAATACAGTAACAACAGCAAATGTATTCATAAAAGAAATCCTCTATAATTTAAAGAAAGATTAAGAAACACCTTCATTAAATAAACTGAAACAATAGAAGAGACAGACTGGTGGTCTACAACTTTTAAAAGATGTTACCGTCCTAGGGAAACCCTCAGAGTGGGACATATGCTTAACATGCAGGAAGAACTAGATGAGCTAGTTTTGGACATATACCCAGGGATACATGCAATATGCCAGAATCAGGTCAGGCGATATTCCCCTGAGACTGTAAATCTAAGTTTGAACTTTCAAAACTGAGGTTGACAATGCACTGGCCCTTGCTTTGCAGGGAGTAATCAGTCAGAAAAATGGGTTGGGTGAGTTAATTGCAGAATCACAGAAACAGAGAGAATGGAAACACCTGAAGAGCAGTGTCTGAAGAAGTGACAGGTCTGAAACAATTTCTCCTTATCTTAAATATCTGTTTTCTCTTTCAGTCAGGTATATGGAAAGGTGCACACACTATACAACCAGGAATGCCCCAAATTAAGTAATCTTGCATCCAGTAGCAGTAACTCAGTGCCCACACTGCAGCAGATAACATGATTGCACTCCTGTGGGCCAGCACCAAGTTGTCATCTACAGTTGCCATGGCTTCCTGAAGAATTAACAGCTCAGGTTTACAGAAGACTGAAACAAGATGCTAGCACATGAAAAGGAGCACACTGCTCTCAGCAGTCAGGGTGGTGGAGAGAAGCAGGTCACCAGCACAGAAAGACGTTGTGTTCTGTAGTCTGATCACCCACCAGCTTTACCGTTGTGTAATTTCCCAAACCTCAAAGAGACATAGTAGATATGGTTTCCCACAGATTATGACCTACAAGTGTCAGAATCTTGAATAAAAGGCACTGCTGGGATTTGTTGGATGGGAGGGAATTAATACAGAGGAAAGAAAGGAGGAATACCAAGGCACAGCAGCAGAGGACCACTGTCATGACTGCAGCTTTTCTCCTTTAGACAAACACTCTTCGTAAGCATTGCATGCTAAAGGAACACCTTCAGACTTACTAGTCTCAAATGAGCACCTCTGGACACAAATACACTAAAAGCCTATAAATTCAGGAGCCAAATGAATGCCTGCATTTAAGTTTTACAATCATCATTAGATTATTTTTTTTTTCATCTGCTCTTATATACTTTAATTTTTAAATTGGATGTAGTAGTGTTTGGCAAGTTTGGGCCAATATGGCATGACAGAAAAAAAAAAAAAGGAAATTAATTTCTGTCATACTTGAGCCAAAACATTTCCAGGAAAACCAGGAAATAAGGAAGTATTTAATATAATTCTATTTTTTAAAGTATAATTTCATCTGGGTTATATGTACAATCTTGTTCTCTGGGTTCAAATTTAAAACCAGAATTATTACAGTGAAAGACACCTAGGATGAGAAAGAGATTAAAGAGCTTGTTTTACTAGAGAAGATGAAGTCTTTGAAACACAAAGATCACAAGTGACAGGGGGACGAGAAAGGAAGCCCACTACAGTAGGTGGGGGAAACAAAAAAAAAAAAAGAAAGATATTAAGGGATAAATAAGAGCTGATGAAAGAATAATGAGAATAAGTTAACAGAAAAGGTATTAGAAGGAAATGGGAAGATTGTCAATCCTCAGCACTTCCAGTAGGAAGCTTGCGAAGGCTGAAGGAATAGGGAACAGCCAACCAGCCCTAAGGCAGCAACACAGCCAAAGCTGACCATTGCCCCTCAGCACAGAACCTGAGGCTGCCCACATGGGTTCTGTTTCAGTTGGGCTCATCCTCATAAATAAAAGACTGCTAAAAAAACACTTTGAGGCTGTGTAACCTACTTGACACAAAAAGCAGTAAGGACTTTCTGAATTGCCTCAAGTAATACTCAGTGTTTTGGAGCTATTTTTATCACACTTTCATGTTTAAAGGCACACTGTTGCATTCGACAACAGAGGAAGTTATGAACTAGGTTGTTCATAAAGGTTTGTAAGGCTATGCCTCACAGGCTACATGAACACTTTCCTTTTCCATGGAGAGATTTCTACAGAACCACTGAAGGTCACAACCTCATATAATTGAGATAAATGCATCAAGCTCCAATTTAAAAGTTAAATTTTCTGCTCAAGCTACTTCATCCAAGAGTCTGTTCCAAACATCACTGTTGAATTTCAGCATGCAATTACGCAGAACATTTCTAAAAGTTATTCTTGTAACAATACTGCCCTTGAGATTAAGTCACTCTATTGCTTCTGCAGTTCTTCTTTCTTGTGTTAACATGTCAGTTCTTCTCCCTTCTCTCTCTTCACTTGGCCACAAAAGCAATGTTGCTGTCATCTCCTCTTGCAAGATAGGACCTCAGCCACGCCTGCAGCCCTCTCCATGTCCATTCCTGTTCTAAATTGTCTCTTCCAGCAAGATGCCCAGCTCAGTCTTTGCCTCTCTTTTTTTCCAAACCATCACTGCTTAGATACTATGGTTAATAACCTCTTAAGAATTTGCTCAAGTTACAAGTAATAGATACATGAAAGAGCTCAGGAGAAAATTGTTATGACCCCATGACAGAAGACAAGTATTCATAACTAGCATTTACAATTAATTCTTTGGCAGAAACAAGCAACCAACCACAGAGCAACAAAAAAATACTCCTGTGAGGTTTTACTCCACAATCATTAAAAAGATGGAGATTGTTAGACAGACTTAAAAGAGGTGTTTTTCCACGTGCTAGTGCAAGCAGTTGCACAGAATGGTGATCTCTGGCAAGAAGCTCCTACTCATCACAACTTTCCTGTCTATTTGCTTTAATTGATTTATGAATTTTACAAAGGTAGAATTATACCATAGGTTGGCACGTTACAGAATGGCTTAAGTATAATGCAAACGATCTCAGGCTTATGAGGAAAGCAAGAGTTTGCTTTACAGTTATGGCTAAAATCAGTAAGACACCATGAATGCATAGCTGTCTCCATAATATAGTGGCTGTGGATCTGCAATACTGACCGCACTTCAAATGCAACAAAGATTTCTCCAATAGAAGAAAAGGGCGAAAAAAAATTAAATAATATGGGAATGATTTGTTAAGATGCTTTTACATCATTGGTGAACAGAAGTCACGACATCAATCAGAGAGAAGCCTACAACTAGAAAATAGCCTGCCAAAGTCTTGGACCTACTTTTCAATGTGAACAAACAAAGTGACAGAAATTTGAGCAAGATGTTTGGCAGAGAGGGGAGAGGGGAAAATGTAGCAAGGACTAAAGAACTCAGGAGGAGGACACCATGTGTGCTGTCTCCCAACTTCAACAGAAGTGAACTCATCACATGTACCCCTGCAGGAACATCCTCCGGCAGTAACTGCTATTCCTGGTGCAAAACTCCCACTGACTTCAATGGGAACCACGTGAAGCTAGGGATGAAAACCCTGGCTTGACTGAAGCCAACAGAAATTTTGATACAGCTTTCAAAAAAGGTTAAAACTGCACGAGGGAATCTTATTTCAAACAGCCTGAGGTTTCCCCTCAGTGCTAAAGTTTATTAATATATTAAAAGGAAAATACACCCACACACTCAACAGGAAAATTTAAGTCGACTCAAATAACTTTTCTGGAAATATGCTAATTCACACCAGCCAAAACTTTGCTCTTTTCACATGCTGATGTTACCCAAGCTGAAAAGAACTAATTCTACAGATAGTAATTAATTTATGTAAGAAGAAATACACTCTGTCTTTCATGGTAAAATATTAATTAACTGCATAATAAAGCAAGTTGTAGAAACAGAATAACATCCTCTACAATTTGGGAGTAGAAGGGAGGGAAGGGGAGAAGAGAAATAAAAACAGCAAGAGTTGAGCTGAAACCGAGGAATAAGTATTTCCTATTCAAAATATCCCAAAGAACTAACAGGGAGAGAAGAGTTTTCATGACACCTCACATTTTAAAGTGTATGAATGTTTCAAAACAAAAAAATAAAAAAACCCTACTACATAAGAGCTGACATATATGCTAAGCAGCCAAATCATCCTCTTGACATTTAATATGCTTGTTTTTAACAGACTAGCTTTCAAAGCAAGAGAAGGGACATCTGTAGAAGCCACACAATGACAGTCAGTGAAAGCCATTTTAAGCTTTTTTCATAAAATCTTTTGCTTTGGTGAGGGAGAAGCAACCTGTCCTTCAATAAAGGGTAAGTTGAATCAAACTATCTGCCTTCAGGAGAGCTGAACAGGATAAGTGAGCCCAAAGATAAAGGGACAGAATAGGAGAGCTGGTCAGGCAAAAAAGTGTCAGGGAGGATGGTATCGTGTGTTTACAAAGCAGCTGAATTTGGATGGACATGAGAGGACAAGCTCTCCTCACATTTCAACTGTTTTCTACTTCTGCTGGCTGTCAAAAGGGGTTCTTAGTCCATGTTGCACTGCGAGAGGATTGCTGCAGACATTTCCTCCACACCACTTTGAAAGAGTCATCACTGGATGGAAAGTATTTCCAAGAGCCAGCCTGAATAAACCCCGACTCCATTTATTCAGGGCAATGACGACATCCAGTGGCCACCAAGTTAATCTCAGCCTACGGCAGGAAGACAATCTCTTGTATCAGAACAAATAAAGGTCTGTATTAACTCTACTCTTTCATTTCCTAGTCTAAAATTAGGAGCTAAAAATTAGGAGCTCAAGTCTTTCTATTCAGGTTCTCATACTAACTCTATCCAAGCCTTTCTCAGTTCTCACACTGAAAAATTATGAATGAAACCCACAAAAATTCTTCAGCACTTCCATGGTTCTCAAAGAAACGGGACACCTGCAAAAATGAAGAAAAGGGAGTGGGGTGCAAAAACCTGCATATGCCCACACAAGTCACTCAAGCTGTTAAAACTGCTTGCCATATCTACCAAACTCAGTCACACATACATGCTTTTAAAAGACATGGAAGAAACCACTTTTCAAAGTGCTTCAAAAGAAAAAAAAATATGTTCCTGTTTTCCACTTTTGTAAGGGACTCAGTCAAAACATGAAAACTTAACACTTTAAACATGCTTGTGTTCTTTCACAGATATAGTAATACTTACTTAGATACTTACTTGCCCGAATATTTCTGGCAGCCCCAAAACTTGACCAGTGAAAACACCGATACAGATGAAAATTGCTGTGACCTGACCCAACGAACCACGGATTTCCTTAGGAGATATTTCACTCAAATACATGGGAAGGGCACTCAGAGAAATGCCTAAAAAGGAATGAAAAAACCATATATTAAGTCAGGTTGCCTTTTCTTTAAGCCATGTGTGAAACAAACACCTACTGAAAGAAGTCTTAGTGCTAATCTGCTCACAGGACTGGCATAAAAACATGCAAAGAACAGAATTATATCTAACCACAGATAATATTAATTATGTCTCTGCATGTCTAATTACCCTTGCACCATTTAATAGCCATGGGATTGATTATCTGTTACAGATCTACAGTGATGTGTGTAGGCTGCTATCTGATGAGAAGCACAAAAGGTTACTCGGAGATGAGAATCACAAGAACGGATTTTACTTTTTAAATTTGCTCATCTCAGAGCAAGAAAAATCACATCAGCACTGGTGCAGGTAAGGAAAATAACCAACAACAAACAATGCATCAGGCAGAGTGACACTGTCAGATGAAATATTTTTACTGTAGATGGTATTAGCAGATGTTCCTCTCAATATTGGCTTACAGCTGCAATGAACTCTTAATAGCAGGCATAAATTAAGGGCAAGAATGCTGCTGAAAGCCAGGAGAAAACAAATGCATGACCCTGGTTAGTACACTGACAATATTTACACAGCTTCAGAAGTTCAGTTGTTTGGTGGTAATCTGAGACAAAAATTAGCAGTCAGCACCAAAATTACCCATGAACTTCACATTGCAATTGCACAGACACATCCATTTTCAAACCACCATAGTCTGTGCTTAGTAACAACATAGAGAAAGCTTGCCAGAAAGAGAGTTTAGTGATGCAAAAGTCAAAGCACCTGGCAGTTAGCATCACATAATTACACTGAGAGTGTAAAACCATCTTAAATCATCAAGTCTATCTCCACATTAGGTAAATATTTCTCACCATCTAGCGATCTGTGAAGTTATCAAGAACCTCATTGCCTGCTAGACTATTCTGGTGCAGCAGTGTCTCTGCAATTTACTTTTAAACCTGGAAGACCATGTTGCTAGAAGCAATTGATGATGTACCAAACCTCCCATTTAATCCTACTGGTATTACTAGTATGGGATCCAACAACTTCTAAACACAAGGCAGCAAGCATCTTTAATAAATGGACTACACCCTCCTAGCCAAAGATTTTCATGGCATGAAGACAGATATGCTCTACCAGGGCTGGAGGAGGAAAAGGGAAGGGGACAACAAGGGTGGACAGCAGCAGTCAGCATCCATTCCAGTGTCTTCTCCAAACATCTAATCCTCCAACCCATAGTCTGCTGTTTTATCCCAGTAAAATCAGTGTGGCTAGTCCCTGTAAAGCCTCTTTAATGTAGAGAAAGATCTAACTGGTGGAGAGAAGAAAGGTTATGCATGGTGCAAGCACTTCAGATATGTACAGCGTGGTAAAAGCTTACCTGCATCAACACCCATTACAATGCGTCCCAGTATGAGCATTTCGAACGACCCCGCCAATAAGGAGAGGGACATCAACAATGCAGCTGCCACTGCAAACACATTATTGAGCAGCAACGTACATTTCCTAAAAGGAAGAGATATTTTATGCAGGTACCAGCATCACAACAGTTAAATCAAGTCATATTAAAAGACACTGAGCTATTCTTCTTAGATATCCATAAACAAGAACAAAAAGTGCCTAACAAACACTGCTGCTTAGATGTTGTGTTGAGTTCCAAAACACAATTCTATTCCCAAATGGATACAGTTTCAAACCTATACCACAGCTTCAAAATAAAACATATCATAGTTAACTAAAAAGCTGTACTTCAAATGCATAGCAATTAGCCATCCTACACATCTTAAGAACCCAAGTGCCATGCCTGAGACTCTGTATATTAATATAAGCAAGTGTACTCTGGGTAAATGTATGGATGTAGGAACCAGAGAATATACTTCAAATAGCAATAAGCTGATATAACTACAGGCATTTTTATGCTACGTACAGTTTTTGCCATTTTGAGAACTTCCTAACACTGACATATTTATGTCATTATAATTCATCCTTAAACCCATGATATTAAAAACATACGTTGAGGAAAACTACTACTTGTAGAGTTACAAAAAATGCTTGGGTTCACACGAGTGATTAAAAATGTAGTATTTAATGGGCTTTTGGCAGTCAAATACTGATACCTAAGGTCTCATTTCCTGAACACATGGAAGAAGAATGGTTACTAATATAAGATCAGTAGCTCTGCTGCAATGATTCTCCATTGAAAGGTGAAGTAGAAAACCCACCTAGAATTCAGAGAATCACGGCTATCTTATACACATCTCCACAAATACGGATTTAAGTGGCTTTTTGCTAAATTACAGCCTGCAGGTGAATGGCTGGAGAAGCCATTATCATCAGGTTCAGCCTTGCAAGTAACTGAAAAGTTTGTTACAATTCTCAGGCAGAGTCCCAGGGATATCTGTTGGAGATGTGGTGGCCTCTCTAGAGCACATCACAGAGATAGCTGTTTTGCATTGTTTCTGATCAAACACAAGACAAAGCACCATAATTTTCACAAATAGGTGGCAAGAGAATGATCGTATCATACATTTTCCATCTGTGAGTCACCTCACTTAGCTATATACAGTAAAGGAGTTTTGTCTTTACCAGGTTTTGCAATCACATAATTAAGCACAGTCTTGTTTTGGCTCTAGAGCTACAACTCACTATCAAAGACTCCAATCCCACCCACAACAACACCTGAATGAAACAACTGATTAAAAACAAATTTACCTAGAGATAAACATAATTGATGATGTAAATGATGAGGAATACATTAACCTTGACAGTAAATGGCACAGGCTGAGAATACAGCAATTTTATTAAAAAACTGAAGTGGTATTAAATTTTTAAGTATTCTCAATGGATTTGAGAATGTATGTCTCTGTGTTGTAATTTCCATGTAAAAGAGAAGGAATGACCAGAAAGGCTGTCTACCCTTTTCCTTTCCAAAGCAGATAACAAACTGACTCAGAGGTCCTCATTCTTCTCAAGTTCAACACAGAGGTACCCAACTGGAAATCTCCCAGCCTTTGAGCAAGTCACCCAACTACTTACACAGATAAAAATATTTCCTATCAAAAATGCAATGAATGTCTGTATTTTTAATTACTTTTCCTGCTTTCTAGCGATTTTTGACCACTGAATGAATAACATGATTTGAAGGTCAAAAATGAGATACAGCTCATTTAAAGAATATGTTTACACAACAGAGCTGTCAAGAGTGATGATTTTACCGTTTAAAACTGATTTTTCAAATTGATATAATTTGAGAGGGCTGAAGTGATATAAATATGCCAAAAATGGAAATAAAACATTCATTCAGGTCAAACATGTTATACATTCATCTAAAGATGTTACTTTCCTCCTCTTTAATTTAAATAAAACCTACAAAATATGTATCTAATAGAAAAAGTTGGCCTGAGACCCTTTATGCTATGTAGAAAAGAGCAGAAAAGCACAGCCTTCTTCAGATGAAAACAAAGGATTTTATCTGTGCCACACTGAAAAAAAGTGTAAACAAGAAAGCAACACACTATTTAGAGTGTTACTCTATAAAGCATGCACATTTTTGGTAATGAAAACAGTGTTGAGTGTCTGTAGCAAGGTTTTGGAAGTGAACGGGCAGCAGAGGTGGCTTCTGTGAGGAGATGAAGTGAGGAAGTAACAAGGTCAGAGAAGGAGAAGGTGCTCCAAGATTGAGCAGGTACATCCCCAGAGGGACTGTGGCCCATGGAGGAGCCACGCTGCAGCATAGGAATGAGAAGCAAGGAGCGGCACAGAGAAGTTGCTATGCACTGACCCTGATCGCCTGTTCTCTCACTGAAGGGACTGAGTGTGACCTGCTCCAGAACCAAGGGGGAGGAGAGGAATCTGGAGTGATGTTCTGGGAAAGTGGGAGGAAAGGTGTCTTAATGTTTGTCTTGTTTCCCAACACCTGATTGGTATTTAAATATTTATGCTAAAAGGCAATAAATTAAGTTGCCTCTGTTTTGCCTGTGACAGTAATTGGCAAATGTTTTCCCTTTCTTTAGTCTGACCCGTAAGTTTCCTTGCCTTCTCCCCAAACCTCCCATTCCACTTGGAGGGTGGGGAGTGACGAGCAGCTGAGTGGGTGCTTGGCTGCCAGCTGGGGCCAACCCACCATAAACAGAAACTGTGGGAACAACATCTCATTGTGGCTTCTAGGAAAAGAACACAACAAAACACTTCAGACTCCCCATGATGTCTCAGTTTAGTTACAATCAGGCCATGTTATCTGCAAATTTGTTATGACCATAAGAAAGCCATGCTTCCTTGGTCACGTAGGGCAAAACTGTATTACCTTAACAACAAGGCATAGGAAAAAAGAAACAAATCAAAAAACCCTGACAAACCACTGCTTGTATAGCTGTAATATAAAGAACACAAGGGTATCACACTTCATAAGGCACTGAAGCAGACACTTTCTCTTGGGAAAGTCAAACCAATCTTCTCAGATAACTGTGCTCACCACACTTACAAAGTGTAAGCAAGCCAACTGCAAAAGGCAGGCATCATAAGAAAAGAGACACATTGATGTGTTGGTCAGCTTAATAATTTCTTTCATATTTCATTTTAATATTTCATTTCTTTCAATCACAAACTGATCAAGCAACTGTCCAAATGGTACATGAAACCTGCTGAAGTATATACATCATACCTAGTTCTCACACAGCAATGTTTCATTTTTTCAGTCTTGCTGAAGGTTACAGAGTACACCAATATCTCTACTTTTGTAACTGGGCAATAAAGGAACGGACAGCAAATCGGACTCGCCTAAAGCTAATGTGCAAAACAGTGCCAGAGGTGGGAAAGGGAACCTGTTCTCAAGTTCCAGTCTAAAGCCCCACATGGCTCTGCTGCAGCCATTGCATTAAAAATACTAGGCTAGTGTTCATTTAGATATGAAGACTTTTGTTCCTTCCATTCAAATACTTCCAGCCAAAAGAAATAAAGCATTTGTGCATTCCAAAAGGAAGACGCTTTCAAAAACTTCTGATTGAGCACAGAGTACCTGTCACGAGCAGCTTCATTCTAAGCTAAACAGTAAGTTTTGCAACTGAGTACCAAAACCGTTTCTCTCTAAGACTGGCTATCTGTATTGCTGCAGAAATGTAACTTCCAATCCTGTACTCAAGCTGAAATAGTCCTAAGAGAAGAGCCATATGCTCAGTAGAAATCAGTTTCTATGAGGCTTCCAGCTGAGACAGGCAGTTTGTCCAACAGCTAGATACAAATGGAGCTAAGCTTTAAGGACTTCTTCTACTTTCTTCTTTTTTAGGTATTTTGGATATTGAAAACACTTGAGAATCTCTTCCACAGAATTGTCCTTGGCTTTTTGCAAAAATCACATATGATTAAACTCTTGTGATTTCAAGGTTGCCATTTGCTCTCATGATATTGGATTGTTCCAGAGGCCAAAACAGAATCCTAGAGACTGTGTGCCCTTTATGGCTGCAATAACTTTAATTAGGGATTTGAATTAATAAATTTTTTGTCTAAAACTTGCAACTACAGAAATGATAGAATTAAAGTTTCCTAAAAAAATATATTGTTGTCTCAAAATTCAGTAGTGAGAAAGAAGCTCCACATGGGAGCAAATATGACACTTATACAAAATGTAGAGTAAAGAAAGGTCAAGAGAGGTGATTCTCCCCCTCTACTCCGTTCTCTTGAGACCCTACCTGCAGTACTGTGTCTGGTTCTGGTGTCCCCAACATAAGAAGGACATGGAGCTGTTGGCGTGAGTCCAGAGGAGGGCCACAAAGATGATCAGAGGGTTGGAGAACCTCTCCTATGAAGACAGGCTTAGAGAGTTCGGGTTTCTCAGTCTGAAGAAGAGAAGGCTCCAGGGTAGACCTTAGAGCAGCGTTTCACTACCTGAAGGAGCCTACAGGAGAGCTGGAGAGGGACTTTTTACAAGGGCATGCAGTGATAGGACAAGGGGAAACAGGTTCAAACTAAAAGAGGGGAGATTTAGATTGGATATTAGGAGGAAATTGGTTACTGTGAGGGTGGTGAGACACTGGAACAGGTTGCCCAGAGAAGCTGTGGCTGCCCCCATCCTGGAAGTGTTCAGGCCCAGATTGGATGGGGCTTGGAGCAACCTGGTGTAGTGGGAGGTGTCTGTGCCCATGGCAGGGGGATTGGAACTAGATGATCTTGAAGGTCCCTTCCAACCTAAACCATTCTACGATTCTACAATTCTATGAAACTAGGTGTTTAAATAACAAGCTGTCAAAGCAGTAACAGGCTGAATACTGGATTGCCATTTCAACTACAGCGGATGCCTTCGGAAGAAAAGAAGTGGTAAAATTACTAAGAAAATGCAAATAAATTCCCTTAATCGCTTCCTACTCAAAACGGTTCACTGTGCTGGAGGGAAGCTCTCATCTCTCTCCTACAAACGCCTCCTTAGCAGTGGCCTCAGCAATCCACTGAGCATATTGTTCTGGGTGTTCAGGATATGCAACAGCAGCTGCTCTTTGGAAGAAGAAGAGAATTTAAATTATGAAGTGTACAAGCTACATCTGAACATGGGATTTATGCTTATGTGGCTGAAGGCTCTCTTTGAAAAAATTACATCTCTCTTGAAGTACGTAGCGCTTAAGAATTGAGTAATTTGGAAATTATGTTATTAACCTTACAGAAATATGATTCAAGAGAAATATGATTCAAGCTCTTTTTAAAGCCGTACATTATTTCTGACTAATGTTTTTGATCTCCCTTAGTTCCTTATTCCGTGTCAGAGCATATGGAGCTCAGCTTCATCATACGTACAACCCTCCAACCTACACTTGAACAGCAAATTATATTACTGTTCTGTCAACATTTCATAATGTTCTCCTCAATTACCACACCGACATGTCAGTCTGGTTTCCTAGACCAGACAAACACACTCAATGTGAACAGCAAACTCAAGAACCACAGTCTGATGAGCAGCAGCCTTTCTCCAGTGTCTTTGGGAGACACAATCCCTTCCCATCTCTAATCAACTGTTTGTACACCATAAGAGAGCTATTTTCATGGTTCAACAGGGATAAACATAATAAACAGGGACAGAGTCTGCAAGATTTAAAGCCTTAACCTGAAAATATGATCTGGTCTCATCAAAATGGTATTCAAATGACTGAGATCAGCCACCACTTTAACAAAACTGCACGCAAAGCTGTTCTAGTCTTCACCAAAAATTCAAGCCTTCTATGAACCCATGTTTTAGTTCACTTTTTGATAAATTAAAACTCAGTGATAAATTAATCAGTCTGAGTCAAGCATAGTTTCATATATTTAAGAAGGTGTAAAAGCCAAATTGATGATTCGGCAAAATAAACGGAAAACCTAAAAAAAAATAATGTGACAATGAAAAATATTTAAGAATTGAAAACCAAATGGTGAAGTGAAAGGATGGAATAAATTAATGAAGCATGGATAATAGACTTAGAGAGCAGAGAATACTGACTTGCTGCAAGCATGAAATGGAAGAACCTGGAAACATACCCTTTGAGGTGAAAAATGGGATGTGAAAGAGTTGGGAGAATGACAAACAGGCCTAGGAGAGTATCATATAAAGTGATGGAAATAGTCAAAATGTAGAACAGAAAAGTAGGAACAGTAGAGGTGAATGCTCGTATTTAAGCCTCTGTAATGACCTTTCCCAGTGAGCAAAAATTATCAATGATATAGAATTTACAGTTAAGGAAAAGCCAAATGAGAAGTTAAGATGAACATTATAATGGCTTTTTTTTTTCCTATGCCCTTCTAAATATAGGTAAATTACAAATTACTTTTCAAAATTCTCTTTGGAAGACTGTATGAAACAAAAATTTGTCAGAAATATCTAATTAGTACCTGCAGCAAAAATGCAAACACACACCAGCACAAACATTCCTAAAATACTCCTCTTCCCTATGGTCAAGACTTGGTCAAATACGGCATTGTATAGAGCAGGGAAAACGTCCCCAAGCTTGGGGAATACCAAACAGGAACTTCACTCTAGTTGAGTTCTTCAAACTGTGTTTTAAGTTGACACAAGGAAGAAAAACATTTATCATTGTATAACAACAAATGTTGTTGATAAGCAAATGAGACGTTGATAGCTTTATTTGTTTACAGTAAAATACTCAGCAAACTCATGAAACAAGAATCCGCCAATCCTTTGTGAAATCTTTCCTATTTTACAGTATTTTCCTTTTGCACCCTTGACAGTTCAACCTCCTTGACATCTCAACCCACTGCACATTCAGAGCAAATGGCTTCTGTGACTCAAATGATGCACAGTAAAGCCAGAGAGAAAGGTACTAATTTTACTCTTGGAAATTCAGAACTCTTAGAAATGAGCTTTTACAATTTGAAGATGTTTAAATTTGTGTTCTGGTGAAGAGGGGTTTTTTTTAAGAAAAAAAAAAAGTTAAGCCTTCTGAAGAGACCAAGTGAGGAACTGCTTTAGAAACCAGAATTTTTCCAATACACTTACCGTCCGAAGAACTTCACAATTGGGGTGACAATAATAGCACCCACAAGGCCACCAATGGCAAAAATAGAAACAGTTATAGACCAGAGGAGAGTCAATGTGCCTTTATCTACTGAGAAGCCGTATCTTCTTTCCCAAGTTTCATTGTAAAACTTCTTGATATACTGAAAGAAAGTACATAATAATACATGTAAAAATCACTCTTTAAAAACACCACTGACAGAAACAGAAAAAACACAACTGAAAAAAACCAGTAGCTTGCTTGCAGGAGTCACCCTTATTCTTCTATCTCCCTTCTCCAAAAAAAATGGGCCTCACCTTTAGATGCAACTACAGTACAGACTAACTGAACCAGTCAAAGCATCATATGTTTAACTGCATGCAAGTCATAAACAAGGTGCAGAAAAAAACACAGGTAGACATGAACGTAGAAGAGGCTTATAAAAGAGAAACTTCTATAAAATAAGGATGCTACCATTTAGGTTGTCAGTACAACATTAATAACAGTTTGTTTTAGAATTATAGAATGGTTTGGGTTGGAAGGGACCTTAAAGATCATCTATTCCAACCCCCCTGCCATGGGCTGGGACACCTCCCACTACACCAGGCTGCTCCAAGCTCTATCCAACCTGATCTTGAACATTTCCAGGGAGGGGGCAGACACAACTTCTCCGGGCAACTTGTTCCAGTGTCTCACCACCCTCACAATCAAGAATTTCTTCCTAATACCCAATCTAAATCTACCCTCTTAGTTTAAAACCATTTCCCCTTGTGCTATCACTGCATGCCCTTGTAAAAAGTCCCTTTCCAGGTCTCCCGTAGCCCCTTCAGGTAGTGGAAGGCTGCTCTAATGTCTCCCCAGAGCCTTCTCTTCTTCAGGCTAAACAATCCCAGCTCTTGGACAAGAGATGAGAGACAAGAATTCCAAATCACTTTTATAAGTATGTTACAGCTTCTCCCCTACAAATTTACATAAGCTGCTTTTTGAACAAAGTTCAGGCTGCTAAACAAGGTAAGCAAATTCTTATCAGTAATGAAAGTTGTATCAAACACAAAATCAGACACTCAAGATCCTGGTATGAATCTATCTGCCAGACAAGCTGGTTCTCATAAGAAATGAAAACCTGAGACATACCTTTTAACCCTTCAGCTATCCCAAGACCTACACTTTTCTCCCAAGGGAGCTTAATTTCCTTAAGAGCCCTCCATAAGGGCCCTTCCATGATATTTTTTGAAAGTCCAAGTGCCTCTTGGATTTCTGGAGAACTCCAAAAGATGCCCAAGTCACGGTTCTCCTTTGCAAAACCCATGCCAGCTCTTCCCCTAATTCTCATTTTTCTACTACAGCTTCTGTTAGTTTGTGAGGTACAAATAACTAATTCTTAGCATGTTCTAAGTTTTTCCCCTAAAACCCACTCTTTTCTTAATTTCACATTAAACCTCTCAATCTCTCTGTTACTGAGGCTATTTCAAAAAGAAGCTGAACTGTGATATGAAGCCTATATTTTGAGTTATTTTTTTGGTCTTGAACAAATATTAAGGGAGTTTGGCAACCTGACACAAAATTATCACTGATTTTATTCTGTATCTCTACTGACATTTCAACTTCTCCAATTCATCCCCTAGAAAGAAAGCTCCAGCTTGGGACCTCTTAGGACTTTTCCAATGCAAAACATTAATCTGGGTTTCTTGCTCTGTTCTTGTATTTTCTGAATATCTTTTTTCAGCTTCATCTGTCAGCCTCATATCCCCAGGTCCTCTGTCTGGACACTTTTAGTGCCTGCTGGAAGTACTTGAACTCCAGAACCAGCTCACTTTTTTAGTCTTCAACGTGCCAGATTTTTTTTTTTCTTTTCTCACATGAGCAGAACTGCAGGTTGTTGAAGGATGCCTTCTAACAACTTCCATGCCTTGATGTTTAATTACACCAAAGTTTCTTCATCTTTCTAAAAGGTAAAGATGTCTCAGCTACGACATTTTGTCATAGTATGACATTTTTACATAGTCTCTGTATTGCCTGCAGAGACACTGCCTATTTACATTTTTAGTCAAGCTTCCTCATTTTTATGCTGTTCCCATTTAGAAATCAAGCAAAACTCCAATGCCACCATGGTATTTGATGCTCCGGCAAAGACACAGTACCAGGTGGTCACTACTGCGAAGGCCACAGCACATTTGTGTAATTCTTTCACCCATTCTGTGTCACGACTCCCCGACAAGCTCTGCTGTATCACAAAGTTTAATCTTGGCACTTTTCCCCAGTTTCTTCTTGGATTTCCTCCAGCACATTATAGGTGCTAAATTATCCTGGGGGAGCACTCAGCTAAATAAGCCTAACACCAGGTTTTTCCTGTTCAAATAAGGATGTTCAAACTTTAGGTATTCCAGTCTTGGACACATGGACTATTTGATTTGAGGACTTCATTTAGTTTGAAACACGACCTCTCCACCTGCAAAGTACCTAAGAAAGCTGGAGGTAGAATGTACCACTTACTGTTTTCCTTCTATCAAGTTTCTAATAGGTTTCTTGTGCCCTGAATTAAAAGGAAGAGAGGGATATTTCTCCCATCATATCTTATATGTATCTACACAAACAGACAGAAAACAAAGCAAAGCAAAGCAACAAAAAAAGTCAATTTGGTGCTTGGTCTGTTTAGAAGTATCTCAGTAAAATTCCAAATGAATCTGCCTTGAAATCAAGTAATATATCTTATCTCTTTAATACCAATACTCAGATTATATTTAGATTCAGATACCTTGTTTATTTGAAGTTCATTTCTGACAGTAATGAATACTAAGAGAAAATATTTTTAGAACACTATTAGCATTTCTTGCTAATGATAATGGCTAAAAATAGTATGCAAATTATTCTCCCTTTATGTTATGACTAATTTTCTCAGCATAGCTTTGTTATTTACCAGGAGACATAAAATAATTGCAAATATTCAAGAAAAGAAACTACAACACTCAATAGTAACAGATAAATGTGCTGGCACATACATCACTTGTGTCTGGATTCCCATTGCCAATAAATGGGAAGCTAATAACACACACAGGTTTTGAGAAGCTTCACATGAAACACAACAAATCTGATCCAACAAATCCACTGGATTTGAATCCATTGAATTCTGTGGAGAGGCTCCTTTGGGATTTTAATCAGTTGTCTGAACAAGGCTAAGGGCATAAGCCTGTATACAAAAACTTTAGCTCCTAATCAGATCCTACAGGAATGGTAGCTGACTGATGTCGGTATCTCGTATTCTGCTGTTTCAATTCATTAAGGTGGTGCTACAGTGGGAAATATAATGGAAATATAAGGGATATAAGGATATTTTTTCATGTATATAAATACAAGGGATATAATTTGAATATAAAGAAAATCTTTTCCTTGTCTCTTTACCTGTAAATAATTTACATCAAGGGAAGAGATAAGCTGCTCTTTAGAGAAGAAAACTTGCCTTACCCATAGTGACGAGGGTCACTCACACAGGGACTACTGAACTGGCTGACACAGCAGGCTATACATTTTCGCAATAGTCTCACTTTCCCCCTATCAGCTCTAAAAGGACTGCACAGCTGCAGCAGCCCGTGGGAAGGGGGCAAGCACTGTGCAGCAGTAAGCAACAGAGACTTCGCCTCCCGCACAGAGCACAAAGCTCGTCATTGTTTCCCAGACCTTGCCCACAACCGCTCCATGGAATGAACTGTAGAAATTCAGCTCAGAAAAAGACAGCTTCAACTTGTATTCAATTAAAGCACTTGGCTTCCTACTGCCAAATGCTCCCATACATTTTTAATAAATTCTGTTAACTCTTTGAACAAGCCCATGGACACCTCTGATTCTGGGTTTCTTGTGCAGTCAAGCGCTGTGTGCAGGGGGAAGCACACCTGTGATGGGCCACTGCTCCTTCCCACAGAAAGGCAGGGGACTGAGGGGAAAGAGGTCTCTGCTCTGAGCAGAGCTGGTGCAGTTTATTACCCCCTTGCAACAAAAAGGAAGCTGGACTGACTTTACCTTCCCGGATGACCTGCAGTAAAGTTCACTGGTGAGAACTGCAGGGGTATTCCCCTGCAGTTTGATGAGCTGACACACCTTTCAGCACCAAAGGAAATGTACGAACAGAGAATTTACGAACAGTTCTTCAATACTTCAGTCTTAAATAACTTCCCCCTCACAGCTCAGTCATCTTGCTGATATGTTCAGTTCCAGGACCCTGGGAACATCCCATGTCTTAGTTAACCGTCACTATGAAGTGTTTACTCAACACCTCTCAAAGCATCATACAGTCCTTCTCTAATGCCGGAGGACTTTGGACATCAAAAGGAATTATACTGAAATAAATAGGGGCAAATCGCCAGCATCCTACAGAGATGCTCATACAATGAAAGCTGTAAGCTGCACACCACTAGAACAAGTTATTTGTCCTACCAAGTTTATAAATGAAGCTCAGCTTACAGCTTTTAGGAATTAGCCCACTCCCAATACAACCTCTGATAAGTGTGCTGTTTAACTACAGTTAAAAGCTGCTCCCCTTTGGTTTTCCTCATTCACCTCACATCAGTATTCCCAAAGGGTGACCTTGCAGCAGACTGATTTGGTGACATAGAGGGGAAAATAGATGGGGCAAAGGCTTCTTTTCTTGTGCTTCAAGAAGCACAGCTTTGGTATGGCTCGCTCCTCCCCACCATGGGTACGAGCAGAGCTCAAACTCTTCCCTTCAACCTGGTCACTGCAGCTTCAGGGACAGGGACAGGAAGGTGGACTCTCCTAGGTAAATAGATGACACAGATTAATCCTGGGCCTATAGAGGGGACCAAAGGCTACACTGGTATTTTGTTCTTGAACTACACAGCTGTGTGTTCTTTGCCAATAGGACTACTCCTTAGCCCTAGCTATGTATGGCTTAATGCGAATAAGACAGACAAAAAGTTCTCAAACAATGAAGACAATTGAAAATCAAACACTGGAAAAGGGCAGACTTCATGAGTGCCTGTCAACAGTATGACCAAAATTTTCATCAGCACAGTTCCCAGTTTCAGTCTGAAAGCAACAATAAAGATTTCAAGCACAAATGGACAATCCTGGAAGCGTTACTAACCATGACACCTGGAATATAGCATTTGTCATGGTATGGTTGCACCTTCAACCTCCCCACTATAATCTACCACGTGGCTCAAACCTAAGTATATGAGCATTGCCAAACAGCATGTTCTATCATCCTTTCTTTCCTTTACTCCTGCAGAAAGCAACAGGAGAGCTCTGATCACCAGGACAGCCAATTTTTTTTTAAATGGCACTTAAAAATTTAGACATGGGATCATTGTCACTGCTCTGCTGGCAGTACCGAGGCAGTGCAGGAAGGATGCCTACCATCAGGACAATCAATACCACTGCTCACAGAATTTCAGCTTCCTGCTCATTCCTTCTAAGTCATGTTTATCTTCTGGTGACTGCAAAGTGGAGTGATTCCTGGACATGTCATGCTAGAGTAAGTAACTAATGTGTCCAGCCCTGTGTTATTGGTACAAAAATCACCATGAACTTCAAGAAAATTTCCAGAAGTTACAAAGGGAGCAATTAGAACTTCCGACAGGGTGAGTCCTTTCTTAGTCCTTTCAGTCTTCAGTTTACCAAATAAAACACACCTATGAAACACATTAAAAAAAAATATTTCTTCTTTCATTATTTGCATAAATATTCATCCATGTGACCAACCTGTTCAGGTGGAAACCTAGACACACATTTTAATAAAAGATTTCCATAAAAGAAGGTGCTTAGCTCTGGAGAAGAACTATTTTGAAGTGAAATTTCAACAGTTAGTTCCCAAAATTTACTAGATACTTTTTTGAAACAGTGTTGCTTGCAACTCCACTGAATTGCTCACTGCTGTGCTTAACTTAAATAAGAGAATCTCTGGACAGCCAATGTAAAACCGAAATGTTCAGATTTCCATTTGTGACAATGGATATTTTAATGAAATCCCTCCAAATACTGTACACTAATTTGACAGTACTCAATTCATCAAATCTATTCCGTATGTTGCAGCCAACACATGGTCAACACAGCAGTTTTGAATTCAGAACCAAACAAGGCATCACCACAAAATGCAGAAGAGTCCCATATTTAAGAGGAAGCCAGAGGCATTATTTATAATATCACAGAATCACAGAATCCTAGGGGTTGGAAGGGACCTCAAGAGATCATCTAGTCCAACCCCCCTGCCAGAGCAGGGTCACCTAGAGTACATCACACAGGAACGCATCCAGGAGGGTTTTGAATGTCTCCAGAGAAGGAGACTCCACAACCTCTCTGGGCAGCCTGTTCCAGTGCTCCGTCACTCTCACAGTGAAAAAGTTTTTCCTGATATTCACATGGAACCTCCTATGCTCCAGTTTGCAACCATTGCCCCTTGTCCTATCATTGATCATTACTGTAAAAAGCTTTGCTCCATCGTCCTGACACTCACCCTTTACATATTTGTAAACATGGATGAGGTCACCCCACAGTCTCCTTTTCTCCAAGCTAAAGAGCCCCAGCTCCCTCAGCCTTTCCTCATAAGGGAGATGTTCTGTGGGAATGAAATGTTGTGCAACCTTCCAGAACTGAACCATGTGAACAGAGATTGCTGAACACATGCATCGAGTTACCAAATACTCACTAGTCAGAAAGACAGACTATTAAAAATATCTTATCACACAAAAGTGTGCAGGAAGATTCAGTATTAGTCTGGGCTTGGGGAGATTGAGAAGCAAACCACATGCACCCACCCAGCTCAGCAGTGGTGTTTGTTTGGTTTCCTGACAGCTATTGAATTTATGTGAAACCCTCATGGAAAGCAGAAAGAAGCTGTCAGGCAAAGGAAAGTTACTTTACAAGATTTAACCTCTTTTACTCCATCAGGAGGATTATAAAAGCAGTATGCTGAGGGGCACACACTAGCTGGACAAGGCTGCCCTCTACTGATGTTAAATTCCAGTTTTGTCAGTCACTTACCGCTGCAGGAGCATTCACCACTGAGAGATTGTAACCATAAAGAAAAGACGACCCAAAAGCACCAGTTAAAGAGGCTACGATAAGACTCCCAGACCAATTCTGAAAAACAAAGAAGAGATGCAGCCATTGTTAGTATACTTTAAATTAACGTATCTCAGGTTTTAAACACTCCCTTATGCTATCGTGCCTAACTCCTGCAGGCAATCTCCTTGCTGCAGAATAGTGGCCTGAAACATTTCCACTTGCTGCAATCCAAGGAACAGCAAATTTGAAGTGACAGCATCTCGGTTAACATTTACCGAGGCATAGGTGAACATTTGAACTTCTTTCAACCTCACAGATTTTTGCTGTAAGCGTCCCATCAGCCCCCACACCAAAAAGTAAAACGCTGGAGAAGCATACTCTCAGCAAAGGAAACTGTTGGCAACGCATCATTAACACATCAAAGCAACGAGTAGTATATATTTGATGCAACGGGTCCGTGGCCATATCTGACTTAGGTGGAAGCCTGGCAGATGGCATGCCCCCCACTCCTGTAAGAATTACTGTGATCCAAAAAAATTAGATTATGTTTACAAACTAGGTTTTGTAACCCAAATGCAAGTTCCCAACAGTAATTTGCTGCCACGCATGCACACACTCTAGTGGAGATGCTATTTGTCCTTTTTCCCCCAGCGACACACCTGTAACTCCCCCTACTCAGCTCTCCTCACTCCATCCTCCTCATCCTGCTTACAGCCCACCTCAGCTAACAATTTCTTCTTTCTTATCAGCTGTTGAATAAAAAGTAGGTCTGCTCAGATACTGGACTTACAGTCAGCTGATTTGTGAGATTTTGTATCTTAGGGTCCTTTCCACCTTCCCCAGGATTACTTTCTGCCACTCAGTTCTGCAGGATCACAGAGCAGCAGAAATGACCGCTGCCGTTCCCAAGAAACATTAAAGTTAGTGTTTTGGTGGCTGGCTGGTTATGAACGTCCTGTTGTAGATCACGGAAGATAACTCACCTTTCTTCACTTCTGAATACATTAAAGTGGATGGCTTTTTAATGTGTTTGGATTTAAAAACAAACAAACAACTCCACTAAGAATCTAGAATTTCAGGCACACCTCACTGCCATTTTATGCCAAGGCTCATCACTCACTGAAGCCTCAATCCTTTCAAGAGGAGAAAGACCTGCTTGAGCAGGCCCTAATAAAGTCAGCTTCAGCTATATCACTTATAGCAGACACAACAGGTTAATGAGTCAATACCTTCCGTCTGTATGTTCATTTTGGAAAATGAAGACTCAGGGCACAAACTAGGTTTGTGTAGCTAGCACATGGCATAGCAGCAGTGACAATGCACCGGAACTCTCCACAAGCCTCAGCAGAGGCATGGCTGGGCAAGTTCCCACACCATGGTTGGTAGCACGTGCCAGAGCTCACATTTCCATGCTGTCATCACAGACTCACTTGGATCCATTCAGAAGGGATGCAATACTCGGGTGCCAGGGCAGGGACCGCACAGCCCAGTGTGCGTGGGGTCTGCCACCTTCTGCAGCCATCACTCCTAAAAGCTCAAAACACACCCTGGGGGACAACTGAGCACTTTTAACTTCTTCCGCATGATGTGGGAACTTTTAAAGAGATTACACAGTTCATTAACCAGCCTGCTTTTAGTCAGGTCAGGCGGAAGTGTACAGGGGGGAAAAAGCCCCACAAAGAAACACATCCCGTTGGGTTCATTACATAAGCCAAACGCAATTTTTTACTACTAGCCAGTTTCTTAAAATGTACCTGCCACACACACACACATAGCTCTGCATCAGTCCTTTGGTAGCAAGAAGCAGAAATTTTGACAAACGGCTTCATTTAACTTCTGGTAATAACACCTCAGTTAGGTGCTCATTATTTCTCTACTATGCGCAAGCATTCCAACAATCTGGAGGGATTGCTATTACTCTGAACTAATGACACTGAGTAGAATATTCCTGGAGGTCTACCAGGCTGCTCCAAATGGGTTGAAAAATGGTAAGTTCATAAGTGCTATTCAGTAATCTTGATGTAATATTGATAAAGGGATCTGCTCCAACAGTGTTAGACCCATCAGAAAAATCCTGCAAATGAAATGATTCAGACCATACAGCCTAGCGTTCATTAAAAACTCCAATGAATGTTCAAACCCTTCAGCACAGGCACGTTATATGCACGTGAGGCTAAGTGGAAGACAGTGCAGGACAACTCACAGAACTGCTGCCAAACTAGGAAACCCCATATCCACTTTATTTGCAAGTGTTGCTGATAGCCAGGTTTAGAGCCTACCCAGAATTTTTAATGCATATAGCCTACTGCAGAAAACCTCAGACTTCACTCGATTCAGAGTTTTGCAGTTCTTGGAACACGAAGTACAACTTCTCCATGACCTGTCTTCTTTTCACACACTATTTCAAATATTTGCTCAGGCTTCAGCAATGCCAGATAAAAGACGAAAGCACAGTGAAGCAAGAACTCAAAAAAAAAAAAAAAAAAAAAAGAGAAAGAAAGAAAAAAAATTAAACTGTTGCTCAGAAAAATATTAACCCTGTGGCAATGTTAATAAAAGGAAAGGAGGAAAAAATTAAACACCAACGTGTTTTAGTGACTGGGAAATGAGAAGGCAACCACGCCTCCCCCATAGGTGTTCCTTGACTTCACGGCCACCGGTGTGCTCATGCGTCGCTGCCACCAGCGCCAGGGCAGGTAGGTGTGACCATCACCACGGCACTAAGTGCTCCGTCCGGAAAGCCGCGTGGCATTCACAGCAAAGCCCTCCAGATACCCGAGAACTGCGTACTTGTGAAAGTCCACATTTTTGGTCTTATCACAGATCCCAGGGCACCGTGCTCTGAGAGATGCTTTTCCCAACTGCTGCCCGTGTTCAGCATAGCATTTGTGTGAGCTACTATGAGCCTTAAATTGCCTTTTTTTTAAAGTGCACACCTGTTTGCATTTCAGTTTTCAAAATACCATTTCCAGTCCCGGGTTTTGGTTAGTTAGCAATAATGCCCTTCCAAGATTAAAACACGATTGTAAGCGTACACAAATAAGTTTTAATACTCTGAAACGGATATTGCCAAGACTTTCTACTGATCTTTGGTGCACCTTACCCGGTGCCCTTACCGAGATCCAGCTTTAGGGAAGCACCGAGCACCCGCGCAATCCAGAGCCGGGGGGGTTGGACGGCGGGTCCGCCCGCTGGCACCGCGGTCCCTCGGGGCGGCGGGAGGAGAAGGGGAACCTCCAGCCCTCTCTGCCGGGACTGCCCTTGCCCCGAGGAGCCGCCGACACGGGTGGTCTCGGGACGAAGCGGCGCAGCAGCGTGAGCCCCCGCCTTGCCCTGCTCCCACCGCCCGTCGCTGCACCCCCGGGGGTGGCCGCTCTCCCCGTGCGGGCGCACACCGGCTCCGGGCGCTGCCCTCCGCCTGTCCTCTGGGTCCCGGCTCGGCGGCCGCGGTATTTTTAGCTCTGCCCCCGCGCCTGCCCGCCGCCGGCCTCTCCTGCCCCGGCACCAACAA
>VZRW01002365.1:122916-162962 GCA_013398125.1 Aegotheles bennettii
GCGGCGGCTGCGGGCAGGGCTGGAGGGATGGAAGAGCCCGAGCTCATTTATCTGCGTGCTTGTCCATAACTTAAGCAAATGTGCGGTCTCCCACAGGCCTCCTCACATCGGCGCAAGGAAAGGTCACGACTGGGTGCGCGTCGCGGCCCCCGCCGAGCGGCCCGGGGCTGGGGCAGCGCGGCTCGCAGGGGGTGCCCGTGCCGCGGCTGCCGCTGTCAGCACGGCGCTAGAGCCGGGAGGGGAAGGGTTCTCCTGTGTGAGGCTGGAAAGGGAAGGTACCACAATCCTTGTAGCCAGTTAAGGTGTAAAGCACACAGCGTAGGGATGCTTGCACAGCCGTAGGAGGCTGAGGTCTGACACAGCGCAGTGCTGCTGTGTAGCAGGTGGTGGATAGACACGCTACCCAGGGAGGGTAAATTGCTCCCAGCTATTACCTTTGAAGGTACCTATTTGCAAACATGGGGATTTTGAACTGCTAAGAGTTAAATGACACCTTGTAGTTGGCTATTAGTGAGTATTAAGTGCATCTGGGAGCTCTTCCCAGATGCCTGAAGTTCATATTAGTGTAAATTGTGCTGTTTCCATTTCTGACATGCTACATACCTCAACAACAAGCTTAGAGCTCTCAAAGACACAGTAAGTAATGCCATAAAGCACAGCAGGTTTGAAAGCAGTTAATGATGCAGCAACGCTCAAGTGTCTTTGGCTCGGATCAAGATGAGCAGTGTTTGAACAGAAAGCCAGATGCTACTCATTAACACATAAGATTATCGTACATTGTGGGAAATGTCAGCATCGATAGATGATCCGGACATCATTTATAATCTCTTTCAATGGTCGTAAGCAGTGAAAAAGTCAAGTTAGGAGAATCAAGCCTCTAAAATACACAGACTGTATTTGAGATGAATCAGTCATCCGTGTTTTACTTAGTTTCATTTTAAATAGCAAAGTGCAAGTAGTTAAGTTCATACCCAAATACAAATAATATGGCTTTGTGATTGATATGTACATAATTTCTCACCTTAACACACTAACATTTTTTACGATTGCCCTTAGTAATTTACAGAAACTAAGTGCATGCTACTCTATACGCTTCAAATTTTCATCCCGTCAGCTTCTTCTTGCTCAAATCTCCTTGTTCCCCTGGAAAGAAACATCAGTTTGCTTTTTTCTTACCTGTCAGAGCAGAAGGGAAAAAGGGGGAAGAATACACAGCTTTGTGGATTCTTGTAGAAGAAAGGTATCAAAGACAAAATCAAAGCTTTTTCCCACAAAACACATCCTCCCAAAACTTCTTTTTGAAGGAACCAAAAATCTCCTCCAAAGTGTCCTCGATGACAGAGTCCCTCCCATAAAAGTGAGGCTTTATCCTATCCTAAAGTCATGTAATGCCAGAATGGTTTGTCTAAACAGTAGGGTTTTTTTGGCTAGTTCAAAACCAGACATACATATAAAGAGAAACACAGAAAAAAAATAAGAAGCCTGTGATGCAGCTGCACAGTAAGCCCAGTAGCAGTCCAGGTATCAAAGTGAGAAAGGAAACAGCAGTATTCCTGTGTTCAGGACATCAAGCCTATACCTATTCATATAGGTTCCAAACAGTCATTTTCTCTGTCCAGTCCCCAGATAGCAAACAAATGTGTTAACAGAAGATTTGATTAATTCACTCACCGTTTTTTTCTTTACAGCCTTATTTTCTTTCATTTCACCATTGCTTTGCTGTTTGTTCTCCATGCCGTTACCTTGTTAGTTAATAGCTGAGAAAGAAAAGAGGGAAAGTTGTGGTACTGTTCAGCTGAGACATTTTTAATTATTTATTTATTTAAAATAAAATCATAAATCTGATCCAAGAAGGACTTGAAAAAGTGTTGAAAAAGCCTAGCTACCCCCTTCAAAAGTCAAATCCTCATTCAGGAAGGCACAGCAGCACCAAACTGAATGCAGTTAAAAGCAACCAAAAGACATGTTAGCTGTGTTTAAATGGCCTGCTCAGAGGGCAGCACACTCTTTGGAACAGGAATAGTAGTTCTTAGCACAACTAAAGCATGAAGAGAGAAAAAGCTACTGTGAAAAAGCTAAAAAAGAGAAAAAATCTAAAAGAGAGAAAAAGCTAAAGTCTTCAGTGGACACACTGTCTCTGTTAGAATAGGAACATCAGACCACTGCAACTACAAGAGGACTTTAGATAATTAGGTGGAACTACATTACTATGGCTGGGTTGAAGCCAGGACATTTGGATTAATTGGTGGTGTGACTCTAATGATTATTAGACCTCATGTTAGCTGGGGCATTGCCTGAATGCATTTGTAAAGGAGGGGTCCGTGTTTTAGTGCTTTGTGAGGAAAATCCTTGCCTGAACAGAACTTTATGTGCTTTATTAGTGTTAAAGGACATTTTAATCATCATTTATTTAGAAACTGACTTGGACAGGCTGGAGAGTTGAGCAGGAAGAAACTTAATGAAATACAACAAGGGCAAGTGTGGAGTCTTGCATCTGGGAAAGAACAACACCATGGATCAGTATAGATTGGGGTCTGACCTGCTGGAGAGCAGTGTAGGAGAAAGGGACCTGAGGGTCTTGATGGACAGGAGGATGACCATGAGCCAGCAACGTGCCCTTGTGGCCAAGAAGGCCAATGGCATCCTGGGGTGTATTAGAAAGGGGGTGGTTAGTAGGTCAAGAGAGGTTCTCCTCCCCCTCTATTCTGCCTTGGTGAGGCCGCATCTAGAGTCCTGTGTCCAGTTCCGGGCCCCTCAGTTCAAGAAGGACAGGGAACTGCTTGAAAGAGGCCAGCGCAGAGCCACAAAGATGATTAAGGGCGTGGAACATCTCCCTTATGAGGAAAGGCTGAGGGAGCTGGGTCTCTTTAGCTTGGAGGAGACTGAGGGGTAACCTTATTAATGTTTATAAATATGTAAAGGGTGAGTGTCAGGATGATGGAGACAGGCTCTTCTCAGTGATGTCCAGTGATAGGACAAGGGGGAATGGGTGCAAGTTGGAACATAGGAGGTTCTGGGTGAACATAAGGAAGAATTGTTTCACTGTGAGAGTGACAGAGCACTGGAACAGGCTGCCCAGAGAGGTTGTGGAGTCTCCTTCGCTGGAGACATTCAAAACCCGACTGGATGCATTGCTGTGTGACCTGCTCTAGGTTGTCCTGCTCTGGCAGGGGGGTTGGACTAGATGATCTTTCGAGGTCCCTTCCAACTCCTAACATTGTGTGATTCTGTGAAACTGAGCTGATTTCTGGGGTTTCAGAGATGGTGGATTACTTGCTATTTACACTGTGGTTCATTGTATGATCTTGGGCAGTCTGATGATCTGTTCAGTTCATTTTGAATATGGATTACTGGGTTCTTCTATCTCAATATCTTGAGGTGACAGCACATATCAAGATCTTTGCTTGCTTGGACATTATGATAACAACAGATCCAGTCTTGAATATGTCGTCTCGTAGACAAGAGTCTACAAGATGGTGAGCTGTGATACACAGGGAGTAACAGTCGATTTAGTGAAACAGCAGGTTGGAGTGGAAGTTGGGTTGAGGCCATCACATATACAAGAGGTTTCCTGAGAAAAAATTCTGTCTGATAGAAGTAATACCATTGGCAGTACTGGGGCCATTATTTCATATTATTCCAATAAATCAGGTTGAACTTTTAAGCAAGAGAAGCTAGAGACATGACAGCATTCTATAAGCACAAAAGCCAGAAAAATTGCTTTCTTGCCCATCTACCACCCAGAACAGCCAGTGTTGTAAACCTGGAAGCAATTCCTCTCCCTCTGATGCAAAGAACCTTAGTCAATTCCTGCTAAATGACTCTTCAAAAGGAGCTTTCAAGACAAGTGTATTTTACTTTAGAAGAGAGGTGCTTGGTCACAGGCTCAGTCAGAAACAGCCTGCTGAGCATTGAAAAAGACACAACAACCTCACAACTAAGGCACTAGCAAGGACAAGTTGTTTCTGCCTTCCCTCACCACATTTTAATTTTTTTTTAAATACAGCTGAATCCTCATGTTCTCTGAGCAATCTTTAAAACACTTTTAAGATATGTCTGTTGTGTCTGGAAAGTTTAATCGCTAACAGTGCACCATCTGCAGAAGCATTCGGATTGAACTGTTCCTTCAATAATTTGGGTAACTCTGGTTTCACAACTTTTGAAAGATATCTACTTGACTGTAGAAAAAGGAATGTTACCATATCCAAGACAGACATCCAATGTGATGCAAAAAAAATAAGAAATCTGGACTGGGGAAGGAGTAGAAATCACTGAAATCTTGCACAGATTTGTCAATGTTACTTTTGCAGTCTTGTTGACTTGCGTGCAAGGAATAGGGACATCATTACAGCAAAGGAAACCTGGTATTCAGATTACAGTGCTTGATAAAATCTAAAGAAGTGATGCTCCACTTAGGGGAATGAAAGTCTGAGATTTGCACTGCTGCTGCTGGTGGCCATTCATTGAGAAGTTTTAACAGATAGGGAGGAAAAGTGCATTCTTTCCTCTCAAAGTTCATATTGCTAGTACCAAGTTGCTTAAGTTGTGGATCCAGAAATATTAATTCATTATTCATTCTTTATCATGGAAGATTAGATCTGTCTGCTCTCTAGTTTGTACAATTAGTCAGGAGGTGACCCACAAATCAGGAAAGGCTCATTTATGTCAGGCCAGGGGCACCTTCCATTCCAGCATTACAAACAGAGCTATAGTTAGCTTACCTACTTATCTAGCAGTTTATTTAACAATGTATAGGTGGATTTTGTTAGTAGGACATGCAATCCAACTGACTTTTACAGATTGTTAGCCTTGGCAAGGGTGGCTCAGCAGTTAGCAGAGCAGAAGCATTGTGACTGGCACAGCCAACTGACTTGAGAGAGGTAGGAATAAACCTACTGTAATCTAGGTTTGGTTTTGAATTTCTGTCAAACATTCGGCATTCATTAACTGACTGCAAGACAGGAAAAACAAAAGCTATTGGAAAGCTGTCATGTTCACAAAAAGCAAATATGCAAAGGGAGCAGTTTCAGATGAAACTGTAAACTGAATTATGTCACAGTTATTAAGAAAAAAAAAATAAACTAAGAAAAGTATAAGACCTGGAATAGATTAGTTATTGTCGTTGTCCAGTCTGAGTGCAAAATATTGTTTGGGCTAGTACACAGTCAGGGACTATGTGCTATTTTGTTCACGTTGCCTGGACTTACACCAAGCCAACAATCACTCCACCCAAGACACAACACAAGCAAGCTTCAGACAGTTTATCTGTGATATAAAGGTAGGTGCTTCAGAAGACTTTTTTTGTTTGGTTGGTTTTTGTTTGGTTGGTTGGTTTTGTTTTTTTAATTCAACACTAAGACTCTAGTAAAAGAGGGTTGAGGAGCAAAGTTTTGAATCTCACTCCTATCCTATAGCTTGTGTGCTTTAAAGCTACAGCTGCTACCTTTTTCCATTCAACTCAGCCAAAATTCTCTGTGATTGACCACTTTTGCCTTTCAGTAAAGGAGCCATCCCTGCAATGTAACAGGCTTAAGCTGAGGGCTTCCCTGTGCTTCCAGCTAGATATTTCTGTCTTTGGTCTGCAGCATGTACTTCAATGAATTTTGATTAATGAAAAGATCGACTGATTAGAGCATCCAATGTGAAGAACACATTTCAAGTTTCTGTACCCCCCAAATCAGGAACACTTCATGTACTAGATCCCAATAAATGACATAACTATCTGGTTAAAATAGGTGTTCTGGAAGTCCATTAAAAACTGAAGGGGTTATTTTCTTCTCAAGTAGTTCCATTAGGTTAGATCTATTCTGGTGCAAGCGAGACTGTACGAGTCAATGCTTCTTATACCGTTTATGGAAAATGTCAAACAGTCACAATATTAAAATACCATTGCTGGAGTCACATGTGGTATGACTTTAATTTGTCACAGAGCATTCTTATGGTACTGAACCATTTAGTAAGAGTTAATCTCAAATACTGTAGATACCTCAGCTTCCAGAAATACTTGTACTTACTCTTAAGTAATCAGTTGACAGTTTTAAACAATATGTATGTCTCTTTTTATCTATATTTGTAGTATCAGTCATAAAGTGTCTTTACAAGATGATTAATTATTGTATCTGGATTTCAGTATTTCATACAATTCACAACCTGATCCTTTATACTGAGAAAGGGAATGATTGAATTTCTTTTTCAAAATGAGGTGGGCTGTTTTGTATTGTTTTGGGTTTTTTTGCTTGTTTGTTTGTTGTTGTGGGTGTTTTTTAATATAATTTGTGGGAAAAATTAAGGCTATTTTCCATTAAAATCTGTTGACCAGGAGAGGAAGACAGATTTCAGAGTTAATGACTGTTTATATAGAAGCTGAGTACTTGACTAGCACAGGAAATTATTTGTTTGCTAATTTCATAAAATTGGTTTATACTGAGATAAAGCTATCCTTCCCTCCCCCCCCTCCCCCAAGCCAAACCCTCAAGAACTTTGCCAGATTTGAGAAGTTTTGCCAAAGTATCAAGTCCAACTTCTAGGCACTACTCACCACTTATCCAACGTATTCTTCACTTCCAGTGATTTCTCAAGTTCAGTGCAGTTCTGAAGCAGATCTCTTCAGGATTACTACAGCAGCCCTCTTCTCTGAAATAGGGACAGTTAAATCATGAATTAAACTCAGAGCCAGCTTTAACTCTTTTATACCTTTTCAGAAGTAATAAATAATTAACAGTAAGAATAGTATGACGCTTCAGCTGGAATTCATGCGATAAATGTTTCCTACCCAATAGAAAACAAACTGCCTTGTATGGCTGCAATACTATACAAGAGGTCTTTGTTTCAGTTGCCACAAAACATAAAAAAGCTTTGCTTCCCACTTTCAAATCAATAGACATTTGAAATGCAAGTGCCTAAGGCTAAGACTCGCATTCATATATTTTTACATGATTACAAGTGACCAGGTGGAGGGAACACCCACATCATTCCATGTGCTGTAAATGGCTTTTAACAGTGATGTGTTGGGCCAGTACCCATGTGTGAGAGTGTATGTGGTACTTGTCAGGAAGTTTCAAAACTTTTGCAAGGTTTTGAAAAGCTGGGACAAGACATACTGTACAGTAACAAAAACCACAGTGATTTGTAAAAAAGGTTTGCCTTATCTGCTGTTCTGGCTTTGTGCCATAGAGAGGAACTCCATGTCAGTGTTAATTTAAATACTAAACTAAACATGGGTCAGGACAAGAATGTAGCAGTTTTGACTTTGCTTTTGTTATCAGTTCCTTACATCCCAAAACTAAGCAGAGATAAGAACACTCTTTGGTGTGAAAAAGTACTCTCTTTTTGGCCTTTCCCTGCTGGTATGTGTCTTGCTTTCTCCGAAAATCCATTATATGTTAAGTTAGGCTCATCAGCATTTCCTCAAGGACCTTAATAGCTAATTTATTTGGATTATCCATAAATTTGCAGATGCTAAGCTATCCAAGATGTGTTAGAGAGAAGAGTGTACAGACATGAGTTGACTGAAACTGTAAATTCTCACTGGGATTTGAATTAACCTTGTTCTTTTAGAGAAGGTGGCATTATTGAACATGTGGTGCTTGGTTTATATTTCAGGTTATGATTGTTCTGGAAGCTCCTACAGACCACTTTGGACCCTGTTACATAAATATCAGAGAAGTTCTCAAAAGATACTACCATCAAAATTTCTTCAGCTAAACATAAGCATCTTTCTACAGTTACAAGATGCTAATCAGTGAAAACACCCTTTAGGGGGAACAGGAAAAAAAGTTCTCCATAAGATCTGCTAGCATATTTTATCTAAAAATGTCTTAAACTTGGCACCAAATATCTTATAATTAACAGTAAAATATTGTACCTATCCCTTCATAGCATGGGTGTTACAGTGGTTCTAAGGAAACAGGAGATATTCTCTTCTGAAATGAGAGTGAGGGAGTGGACAGGTGAGGTTCAAACAAGTCTTGTATCTTAGATGCAAGTGACAGATGATACCTTCCAGACATATATACATTTAATTTACATTTTACATAATCTACATTTTAACTGAAATCTTCACGACCTCAAGTGTTTAGGTTTGTGACATCTAAAAGCAAGATGCACTACTTTTAGTAGTATCTGTCATGTGGAAAGGACTCGTTGCTCAGCATGTCCCAAGATCAGCATAAACACAGGAAAATAAACAAAGCAAGGCTATAGAGCTGACACTGGTACATTATAAACCCAGTTATACATGGTTATGTAAGCTTTGGGAATACATGCCTGTTCAAAAAGCATTAATTCAATGATTATTGAAGAGCAGCCCATTCCATACTAGACCTAATCCTTTCAGGCTAAACAAAGCTACCTCTTTGATCCAAGTTTTCTGAAGTTTTAGATTCAAGTTTATAAATTTGGCCTGTATCAACTTGAGCAAGAATACAAAGAAACCATCTCAAAGGCAACTTACACAGTCATGACCAAGAAAGAGGACAAACAATAATTGCTTTATTAGATGCCACACAAGAAAGAAACAATGATTTTTTTGATTGAAATTTAAACACAACAGAAAACATAGAATCCTTACAAGCAAGCCTAAGCTGAAAGCTCACCAACCGAATATTCAGATATAAGCCTGAATTTCTGATTTCAGGTTTAAGATTATTTTTTTCATTGTTAGGAAGTTAGAAACAGAAATGCCAGAGCACGTGTGATAGCAAGAGAGTATACAGTGTATGTAACTATATGTGTGGATGCTCATCCACACATAAAGATGTAGCTGGTTTCTATGCAGGTAGGTCCCTTTGGAAATTCAGTCTCAAACTGGTAAAACAAAGTGATCCTTAGATTTTAGTTCTATAGAAATGCCATGATATGGCAAATCAGTATTATATAGTTTAGTTGTAAACCTAATTCTGTAGGAAAATTAAGCATATACACAAAAGCTTTGACTAGTGAAAGTGGGAACATTTAGTTTCTTACTTAGTCAAACCCCCAAAACTGGAATTTGGTGTCTTTTGTGGCTGCATGTCCTTGATGGAAATGTATTGTGTTCCAGCACTGCTAAAACTAGAATTTTGAGAGGAAGTCCAGGACACCAACCATCTTTATTTAGTAGTCTTTTCAGCTTAAAAATGTCAAAGTTCCTAATATGTAAGCATCAACACAAGCAGGTATAACAGGCTGGGGGTAAAACAGAAGAAGAATATTGAATACTTGAAAACAGTTTTTTACGAGTTATGACATGACAGTGCCTTGAATCAGCTACAGCCGTGTATTTCCCAGTTCTTTGGAAGGAAAAAGTGGTTAATAATTAGCCTTTGTTGTGTTGGCTATTAGTGATGTTTTAACCATTTTTTCTCGTTTACACATGCAAGTATGGTATGTCATCATTTAGGAAAAATCTTACGAGCCATAAGTTTAATGTTATCATTATGTTAGGGCTATTTTCAACATTATGTTCCATGTAGATTAAAGCTAGTTAAATCTTTGCCAAGTTAATTTCAATGAAGTCAGCCTAGCATCCACCTGCCATTTAGTAAACGTTGAATTAAATATTGACAAGTAGAAGCTTTTATGTTGTAAGGTCATGCCCTGAGTTAAGACCAGAGCTGCTCCTGAGTACAGGCTCTTTCCATGTGGAAAGGAAACATGCTTAAATTAACTCTTGTTATAAAGAAGGATTATGCCTCAAAATTAAGCCCTTCTAGGGTGGGAATTTTGGATTCAGTCCCAAAGAAGGCAGAGTACCCAGCATATAAAGGTTTTTTGGTTGAACATCAGAGAACACTTTCAAAATTCCCAAGACCACTATGTTTTAGCAGCTCCCACTGTCTTTATTAATGCTGTAAGCATTAATGTAGGTGTCTCACCAGGGTACTGAGGGCTCTTCTCTTCATCTCTTCTAGCAGGCAGATATACCCTGACAGGTGAATTCTTTACACATCTTTTCCTAAAGTCTCATCATAGACATCAAGAACAGGCAGGCAATTTCTACAGAAAGGTTTTCCAATCAGCAATCCTATTACACTTAGGAATTGTTTACTACTCCTCTTGAAATCTTCAGGGGAGAACTGTTGACCTTTTTGAACGATCACTTAAACTGCTAACACATCAGGCTCTAGAACAAGGCAAAAGTGAATCTCTGTGTTCTGACTCACAGTATCATCCAGGACAATACAGTGACTCCTTCTAGCCTTAGATGTCACTCATGACCTCTGTGGAGGGGCAGATGAAACCGCCTTTGCATGTATTGCAGTCTTAGCTGGTTTCTAGCTTGCTCAAAACTCAAGTTGCAAGTCTCAGGCTCCAACCCCCTGGGAGCAGCGGGCACTGCTCAAGCCCAGAGTCCACGCATTCCTTACCATGATGAATGTGCCTAAAAAGGAGGCAGAGCAAGCCCAGAGTAGAAATATATATTCATATTGCTTTCTTGTGAAAGTTTGTCCTTCAAATCAAGCTAGGAAAATAAACTTTGCCAAACCTTGCTCTATCCAACCTGCCCAGTAATTTTAAATAACCCCAGTCCCAGCTTTGCTTCAAGCTGCCTCAGATCCTTTTAGCTTGTCTAGCTGTAGTTTTAGACCTGATAACTTATTTTTCTTCATCTAGCAACTAAAAATAATACAGAGAGATTTGTATAACAAATTATTCTCTCCATGGATTCATGAAACCTTTCAAGCAGCAGCTCATCATTTATTCTCTTGCAGGCTAAGGGATATTACCAAAGTATTCCCCTCTAAAAGTAAGGAAAGATAATGTAATAGAAGAATTGGCTTTAAAGTGTCACTACCTTAATTTGTGTAATTAAAGCTTCATATGTAAACATGATAAAACCCTGAGTGTTGTGAACATAGGTGTTTTTCTCCTACTTTGAGGAACTGGAAAATGAAAGAAATAACTAGTGAGATAGACCCTCTGATCTCTTTCAGGCTCTAGCTGTGATTTCCAGGGTCATTTGAGTGTCTTTTGTTGTAGCTTTAAAAATAATACAAAAAAAGTGTTGCCACACTCAGCAGGTTTCAATTACATGAATGCAAAGATATGAAACTCCCTTCCATTTCCAGGGATTATGAAATGCTGGAAAGGCTGATGACTGAAGTGCCTGCTTTGCATTTCAAAAGCTATCGGGGCCAAAGTCTGTTAGTTATTACTATTTTCATCAGTTCTTGGTGTCAGAGCCCCAGGCACATAGTCTGTCCTGGTTTCAGGGTCAGTTTAGAGAGTGATTGCAGGCACCAAGCCGTGAGGACAGCCTCTTTGAACAGCAGGGACTTGCCTCTAACTTCACTCGGGAGGGCACAGTCAGGGGATGTTCTTGGTCCAGGTTAGGCTGGGCCAGACCTTTACTATGACCAGCAGGCCTGACTTTGCAGCTCAGACTAGGACCTGCCACATCACTGTGGGCTTACCTGTTGATCACAGGGCTGTGCCTAACTCTGGGTGCTGGGGTCATGGGTCTGACCCTGACTTGCTGACTTCAATTCTCTTCTGAACCCCAGACCTGCCTCATCACCAGGGGGTTGTCTGCAGACAGGGGCTCTTGGCTGAACCTGGCCACTGTCACCAGGTGACTGGCAATCAAACAAAGAACTAGACAACAAAGAGATAATATCTAAGACACATAAAATGCACTGTTATTTAGTAAATTTGGGTGCCATGTGGAGCTGCAGACCAACAAAAAAACAACAGAGGACTGGAGGTGCAAATGACTTGTTATAACCCACCCTGCACCAGGGTGAAACCATAAACCTTAGGGCCCAGAGGAGCAGGAGATGGGTGAGTAACTCCAAGGAGAGGCGCAGAAGCATGTGTATAGCACTTCTGACCGCATTGTTATTCTCTCTGCCTCTGTAATAAATAGATCTGGACTGATAACAAGACACTTAAAATCCCAATTATAGTAACAAGTTCACAGTTGTAAACTAAGAATAAACTCTCAGTAGATCTAAGGTGTGCTTCCTCTGTGATCACAAACAATATCTTCAGCATAACAGTGTTTGTGTTCCATGTTTTTCTGCTGTGGAGACCAGGGTCATTTGAACTATTATCTCTAGAAAGGGAGATGGATGACACTACAAAAGTTTAATATAGTGTCTTTATTTGTCAGAAGCAGAACTCTCTTGGCTGGTTAGCACTAGTAACAAGAAAAGGAATTCTCCATGAAAAAAGCCATCTTTCCTTCAGTTGCAGTCAAATTTTATAACAGTTTTTTCTGCAATAAGCTTGTCAGTTTTTGCTCAAGATGGCAATAGTTCTTGACCACCTAATAATTTAAGTGGTCTAATGATTTATACAAATGATTATGTAAGTAGAGCAGCATATTCCAGGAAGACGTTAGAAATGAAATTAATTTCATTGATCCCAAATGAATAAGGTATCCTTGTTTATGCAATAAAAGGGCATTGACAAAACCCTATTATTTTAGATCCAAACTGTTCCTGTGGAGGGAAGGAATAACTTGAAACAGGTGAACTTATATTGCTCCTCTTCACACAAGCTTTACTACATTTAAAGCCCATTTTTACCAGGAGCTGAGCATGTCTCCTGCAGTGGGACTGAAGGTTGAGGATGACTTGGCAGGAATAACTGCTCACCAGTTCAAATCCTCTACATCATATTATAAAATAGCACCATAAATCTATTTCTTGTGCTCTCCCCGTGGTATTGATTGTAATGTGATGGACTGAACACAACTTTGTAATTAAGGGCAGGGGGCAAGAGTGGCCTACCCAAGGACTGAGCCTTCAGACAAGATCCCTAAATCCCACAGGAAGGTATCATGGATTTGGTGAATGGCTCTTAGCAAGAGAGTTGTTCCAGTGAGAAGATAGCCTACCCTGTAACTGCACAAGCTTCCAGATGGGTGTATGCAGAGCTTCTCAGCTGTGCAACACAAAAGCATCAAGTTATAATTCTGCATAGCACTCTGTGATAGCCCAATATCCTCTGTTTGGATTTCTACTGACAACTACTGTGTAAGGTTTCTTTCCACCTTTTCCACTTCACTCATGCTCAAGCAATTCCTATTGTAGCAACCTTTTTGTCTGTTGAGTCTCAAGTACTGTTTTTTAAGTTCAGTTGGAGCTGACCTCTGCCCACTCTTGCTGATGAAGGTTTGCAAGTTGAGCAAGATACTATAATTTCATGGTGCAAGTTAGTATATGAAAGGAAGAACACGGATATGATATAAGGCAAGTCACTAACGGTAAGTTTGTCACTAGATTATCAGAAGAACCTAGGACATTTAATGAGACTCAAATTTTATTGCCAATTGTACCAACGGAATATGATAGTAGCTGAATCATATCCCAGTGTATGACTCATGCCATGTATTTAAAAAAAATCCTGGAACAACACTATGTTACTGCATTCCACTTTGCTGTTGGTTCAAGGGGCATTACTTTCATGTTAAGACTTATGTTGTTAATTAATAAAACATTAACCTGAGAACTAGAACTGAAACAGGAATCTATAGGTAGCACACATTAAGCCATCGGTAAGAATGTACAAAGTTGTGAGCTTATTACCCAAGTAAATATTGAAATAATTCGTAACTGCATAGCAGAGTTTTGGGTATAGATCCCCTCACCTCCTGTGTATGGTTGTAATAAAAATCAAGGTTTTAAGCACTTTGTATGACCCAGTCTGTGAAAGGTAATTCACTATTCCCAGACCAGTACAGGATGCAAGAACATGACATCTAAGCACACAAGTTATGAAAGCTCTAAAACATCATGCTAACTGGATATTGGTCATACTGCTGAATTTAGCTACTTCTGCATAAGATTAATTCCATAAAATGTTAGAGTAATGCACAATACCACCATTATCTGGGGATTGTATTACTCAACCTGTCATTGATTTATTTTGTAAAAGAGGGCAGATGTGAGGAGAATGTTTGTGTAACAGTGTACTGGGGACAGTCAAACCTAAAGCTGATTGCAGAGTTGTAGAAAGTCAATTTGTGTTTTAAGTGACAGATAAAATTTGTTGTTCATACGTGCATATTATAGAATGTAGAAAAAACCAGTAATGGACTCATGAGTAGCTATTTTAATTTACTAAGATCTTAAAACCATTGTGGGTAGTCCTAGGAAGCTGTTAGTTCAGTTCTCTGAGGCAGACAAAACAAGCAAAACATTAAAATAAATCTTAAGAAAATTTCTTATGTTGTCACTGATCCTGACTGCAGCCAGCAATACATTCTGTTATAGATCTTTCCTCTCATAGAAATATTGCGGAGTTAAAAAAGATGCAGAGGACAGAAATGATGAATGCTACAGACTAAGTATACTAAGGTCTTCTTAGTTAGGAAGCAGATGTGTCCTGTCACTTGAGTTGTCCTTTCCTTGCAGGACGTTTGCAAGATAGCGGTAACTACACAAAGAACCTAATAAAAAAACCCACAGTTTAATAGAGCTAGCCAGAGATCTACTTGGTCCAGCCCTGTAGTCGTGTCCTGTAATGGCTAGTAGTGGATATTCAAGGATACAATGAGAAACAAAGCAAGTAAAAGCCTTCCCCAAGGCTTCTGATTATTGGTTTCTTAGGAACTTCCTTACAGTATTTGGATCCACTTTCCATGCTCCTGTTTCATTTCTCCAATTTATATTTTCAGTTCCAACATCCTATGTCAGTGAGTTTCACAGGATCAATACATGATGTTGTCAATTTTAGCTTCTTTTCTGATGACTTCTCTAGAAGCTCCCCAGTTTTTGTGTTGTGAGACTTAGCGGCCATAACCTTCCCAAGCCAAGTTGTGCTGGTTTATGTGCACATTTGTGTGTCAACAATTTGGTTCCCTGAGCACACTCCTATCATGCCACATTAAGCAATTATGCCTTACAAGCTCTATCTAAATTAGTCATTAAAACAGTTCTCATTTTCCTAACCTTTACAAGACAACCAGTTCACATGCTCCAAGACTTCTCTGCCTCACAAGCCAGAACACATCTTGGTTTACCACAATTCAAACAAAAACACCACTGTGGTTGCACCATAATCTTCCCAGTATGCACAAGGAATCTTCTCTCACTTAATGCTGGGACAGGCAGCCTCAGCCTTAGCTTTCTCCCCTGTCAATAGTGGTTTGGTATGTTTATTTTAAAAGAGGAATTGCTCTGCATGGGAAATGTCTGTTTTGGTAGAGATCCTCCACTTCTCCTGAGTGGAGAGCTGCAGCACTGCCAAGAACTGGTGCAAGAGATCGCTTGGGGCAGAGGCAAAACCAGGCTGGAGCTAGACCCTCCACGTCAGAGAAGCAGGGCATCACAGCCTCACTGCTTGCTGGGGAAGCCAGCAAAGGGGAGTTATCAGCAAAGTGGACCACTGCAGTCTACAGAAGCAGCCTGATGCTAGTATAGTCCTGCAATTTAAATACCCTCTCTTAGAGCAAGGGGCTGAGAGTGGGAAGGGAAGAGCAGAGAAGTCAATCACATCCCAAGAGACACTGGCCTACTATCAGACTATTCTAAGCTATTAGTTTGCCTCTGGGGCAATACTTCATTAATTTCTTTTTTCCCTCACTTTTTCTCCATCCTCTCAAGCTTCCTACAATAAAGTTTGCTGTTCAGTTGTTTACTTCTATTTCAGAATGTGTTTAAAGTTCTCTCCTCTTCACTCCCACCTTATTTGATAATTGCTTATGTTGTTTCTACTTCAATTGTGATACAGCAGTTCTTTAATGCGTCTGGGGAAGAGGGGTCTGACAGCTCCTGTCTATCATCTATCTATTCCTAAAGACCTGGAACAGGAATTATTGTAATTACATAAAGATACATAGATTCTTGTACTTCCCTGTTTTCTGTGGCTGAGGAATACAATTCATTAGAGTGTTAAATATCACAAGTGTTTGTCATGCCTGTTCCCTTTTCATTCCCAGCCCAGCCTTTCTCTGAGAGGACTGTGTGCACACTAGACTTTCAGAGTGGTTTTGTTCACTGTCATTTCATAACAAAGGTTTGTGCACATCAGGTTTGTACGGCGTGCTCCTGAGCACCAAAACTGCTGCAATCCCATTACTCTCAAGTCTCAATATGGAGGACCACAGGGCAAATAGGCCTATTGACAAACTCATTAACTGCTTTCCTTTTATTTATTTTACAAAATAGAGTGAATTCTCAATTAACAAGACTAGGTCTGACTCAGCCAGGCAGAAGAAACAGACATGTCTTACAGGAACTTCTGAGAGATTTTAGTTTTTACTTTATACATATATATATATATAGTAAAATACTTCTCTGGTCTTATGCACATTTTTTCTTCTTCTTCTCCCAACCTCTTTGACTATTAAATTCTGAATGTGAAACTCACAAGTCTGATATACAACAGTAAGAGGTTTGCTCAATAGACGGTTAAGTCTAAAATGGCTCATTGATCTTCCATAACACAGCATGTATCAACTGGTGAGATGAAGACAACATAGGAATCCTGTCCCTGAAAGAATCTTCTGCATGGTATTTAAGCTTCAGACTAAACAGTGTGAAAAGCTTAATATGGTACCAGGAACAAATATCCACCCTGTAGTTTAATAATTGATTATCAACAGATGGTATGACATTGAAGTAGAACCAATTACTGTTTTATCAGCTGCACCAGAACAAGTTAATAATCTGCAATCAAACATGATAATACTGCCACTGCAGTCAGTTTTTCCAACTTTGTACTCAAGATTTCAGTACATGAAGGGGACCTACAGAAGGCTGGAGAGGGACTTTTTACAAGGGCATGTGGTGACAGGATGAGGGGTAGTGGTTTCAAACTAAAAGAGGGCAGATTTAGATTGGATATTAAGAGGAAATTCTTTCCTGTGAGGGTGGTGAGAAACTGGCGCAGGCTGCCCAGAGAAGCTGTGGCTGCCCCCTCCCTGGAAGAGTTCAAGGCCAGATTGGACGGGACTTGGAGCAACCTGGTCTGGTGGGAGGTGTCCCTGCCCATGGCAGAGGGTTTGGAACTAGATGATCTTTAAGATCCCTTCTAACCCAAACCATTGTGATTCTATGATCTTAACAGATGTAGAGAGAAAAGCCAGCATGAAAGAGGGAAACACCATGAATTTGTCTAAATTGTCACTTGTGATGTTGTTTTGCTTGTTAGCACTGACTGTTTGCTATTCCCCCTTCTTCCCTAAGAGAGAACAGATCAATTCTCAACCAGTTAATAACAGCTGGAAACTTGCCCGATTGTTTCATTAGGCTGCAAAAGCATAACCCAGGGAAGCAGGAAAAGCAAAAAACTCACTTGTGTAATTACTGTTGCAAAAGAGGCATGCAGCTCCTAGCCAGCCTGTATGAAACAGCTGCCTAATGTCCCAGAATAAACTAGACAAATTTTAATATAGCAACTGTTACTCCTGTATGAATTCTTACTGTCTCAAAGGAAGCAAAATGATGGCATACCATATGGACATAACTTCTCTTACTATGGTACTTGCCAATGTAACTGCATTAGGTGGGCACATATGCCATACAATATAGACATGTATGTTATTTTTATGGAATACCCTACATATATGTCACTCCTTGAAGTAGTTTGGTGCTATTCTGCAGATCTGAGACACTTTGCACTTCTCTTGAAACAGAAATTTGGACATTTTTGTTGATTTCCTCCATTGAGTCTCCTGTGGCTGTGTTTTGTTACTATAGTTTCCTAGTCCATCCCCTACAGCATTCAATCAAGTCACAAAATTAATTCCTAAACCTCCTTAAGCTGCTGTCCCCATCTTGTCTTTCTTCATATTTCTGCAAGACCTGAACATAATATTATCCAAGGTTCAGTTCTATTCCCTGACCCCCACATCCTCGTGGCTTAGTTTGTCATTTAATAATTTTGATTAATATTAGTTTCTCCCTAGGTGTAAAGCACTATCACAGCATCCTACTGTCTACAATTATCCTGACCTCAATTTTGATTAAAAACCTAGCTTTAACTCTTCAACTCCTTTCTCTATGTGTAAGTAATTTAGACTTAATTCTAGTAGATATGAATACATAATGTGCTGTTTCTCATCTCTTTCTGGAAGATTATCTTATGCTCACACTTCACCCCAAAATCTGCAAGAGCAGATACTAATGTCGAAGGCTGTTTACCACACCAGACCTTATGACATTCAGACCTCATTAAATGACCTCTGTCCTGACCTACATTGGTTGATTAAAGCCTAGTATCATTTGTGAGATAGGATATACCAAGGATAAGATAATCTCTCAAATTGGAGGTTAGATTGCAGAACATCTTTGCTGTGACTCATGCCTGTCCACATAGCTCCACATAAGCCACAGCCCTCTCTGACCAAATCAAGACTTGTTTGTGTTATGCAAGTCTCTGATTGACCACAAGTTTGAGATAGCAGATTACATATGATGTTATTCCTCAGATCTATGCTTCTGTTGTGGTGGCTTATACGTAAAAGGGTATATGGAGAAGACTTCAAATGCGTTTAGACACTGACCATCCAAACCTATCCTCATTCACCTTCATTTCTAAGATGAAGTGATTTTAGCTAATGATACAAATTGTTCTATTCAGGTTGCCAAAGAAATGCTTGAAAACCAAATCGAGGGAGCTTGCAGATATAAGTAAGTGAAAGGGATAATGTGACAGTGTCAAATAACCACAGAGACTGAGAACAAGACCTCACAACTTTTGATCACATGCTGCTTAACTTTTTTCCAAAATCCAAGGAGGGAGGAATCTGGCTGTGACTTTCTACTAAGCTGCCCTCTTCCTTACAACATGTTCTTTCATGTTTGCAGGGATTGCCTTGAAATACTGACAGCTTGGCAGACAAAACATTTTTTTTAACTGTAGTTGCTCCTCCTCAAGGTTACTGTTCGGTGTTTTTGCATGAAATGGATTCACTCAGTTTCTGTAGCAGTGTAGGAATCTCTTCAAAATGTTCTGACAATACATTTTGCTATGAACTCATTTTATCTGCTTCACTTGCTCAAGAGCTCCAGGAAGTTATTTTTTAATCCTTTTGAAAAACAGCTTGCAATCCAAAAAATTATACTGGAATAACTTTCTGTTATAGAACCTGAAGTTCCTTTTCAACTAGAAATCCAGGTATCTTCCAGTATTACCTATTTGTTCTTCCTTTTAAACTTAAATTAAAAATGTGCATTTATTGTATAACCACAAAAAACCTTGTGAATTTATAAACTAAGAAGCAGTAATAAAGTATTGAAACAGTAATAAAAATTTCTTCCCCAAACTCTGTGGCGCAACACTAAAATCCTTCTGCAATTATAGCAAGGTGATTTAACAATTCCCCAGTTAAATAAATATCTACTATTTTTCCTTCTACCCATTGTCTGCGGTTTGTTCATAAAATTTCTTCCTAGTAAAAGTCTAGGGTGAGTCAGAAGCTTCATTGGCCCCTCCACTGTAACACCAAGGTTAGGAATGAGGAACAACTTCTGGCTGCTAAAGTAAAGCCACGAGAGTGCTGTGTCCCTTGTTAGGATTCTTCTGTTTCAGTGTAGTGGGGATGAGACAGGAAAACCCCTTGCTCCATTACTTGTCTATTTTCTTTTCTCTCATTCATGGACCAGTTTTTGTCCAATTTGAATGACAGAAGTAGAGATAAACTCTTCTCAAGCAGTTTGGATTATAGCTTAGCACCAGAAATAAGGAGTTCTTTTCTATTTCTTACCCGCCATTGTTTTTTAATATGAAGGAAGACTGAAGGTTAATCTTCAGTGATTTCTTGTACATTTTTAGAACCTATAATTTGATATTTTGTTAGTATAACATGGGACTCAGTGTGAAACATACATCCCTGAGGTACAGGGATATAACTAGGTGGTTAGGGTGGATGAGGGGTACCACCCCATACTTCAGCACAGTACTATCTGGGAGGTTTTGTTTTTGGAAAAAAACCCCAAACACACAGATTACCAGAACTGAGAAGAATATTCTTCTGTCCTTTGGTTTTCTGTGTACAGCCACCTTCCTCTTCTGCCCTTGCTCTCTCACCACTGTGGCTGTGAAACACAGAAAATTTCATCCTCAGGCTGGTGCACAGAACTCTTCAGTCTGAGGAGGAAAGGAAGGTATGAATGTGGTATACAAGGATGGCAAGCTGAGAACAGGGGCTTATAGGGAGTGAGCTGTTGCCCAGACTAGAATCCTGGGAGGTGTCAGGTCTTGTTGCTTATGGAGCAGGCAGGGATGCATACAGAAGCCAGCATCAGCTGGCTCTCTTGTTCCCTGCCAGTACTGAGCGAGTCAGGCCAACCTTTACAGACATTTAAGACTATTGGAAACATTTGGATTTTATACATATTTTGTCTTATCCTTTTATATTACAGTTAAATACATTCACTGGAACAGTTTACCAATACAAGAGGAGAGTGCTTACTGCCAAACTATGGTTCTGAGCCAGTCTAACTTTCAGCTTTGCAGCCTTAGAACTTGAACTCCAACTTAGTGCAAGTAGATTTTTTAGCTCTTCCAAATAATGTATTTTGGAGATTGAGCCTTTATGTAGCACTCCAAAACAATGGGGACAACTCATGAGACCATTTCTGAAAAAAATACATACAAACAAAGTTCAACGTAAGCCAGTAGGCAAGCCTAGAGACTCCATCTCTGGTTTTGTCAGTTATTTCCTCCTGCTTCTGAGGACAGATATCCCAAAAAGTACTTGCACGAGGAAGATATTTTACAAGCCTTAGTGTATAGAATCATAGAATAATTTTGATTGGAAAAGACCTTTAAGCTCATCAAGTCCAACCATTAACCTAGCACACTGGCAAGTCCGCCACTAAACCATGTCTCTAAGCACATCTACATGGCTTTTAAATACCTGCAAGGGTGGTGCCTCAACCACTTCTCTGGGCAGCCTGTTCCAGTGCCTGACAACCATTTTAGTGAAGAAATTTTCCGTAATACGCAATCTAAACCTCCCCTGATGCAACTTGAGTCCATTTCCTCTTGTCCTATCACTTGTTATTTGGGAGAAGACACCAACACCCACCTTGTTTCATGTTTCTTTCAGGTGGTTGTAAAGAGTGGTAAGGTCTCTCCTCAGCCTTCTTTTGTCCAGACTAAACAACCCCAGTTTTCTCAGCCACTCCTCAAAGACTTCTCTAGACCCTTCACCAGCTTTGTTGCCCTTCGTTGGTCACACTCCAGCACACCAATTTCCTTATTGTAGTGAGGAGCCCAGAACTGAACACAGTATTCAAAGTGCTGAGTACAGAGGTGCAATCACTTCCCTAGTCCCGTACTTCCCTGCACTATTTCTGATACAAGCCAATATGTTGTTTTTCCTCTTAAAAACCTTGAAGTGAAATTTTATTCCAAATCAATTAACACCAAAGGTTATTAAAAAGAGATGGGTTTGTTTTTCTGATCTGCTGGACAGACTTCAGGCAGTCTATGATTTTTGCTTGCCTTTCACACTGTGTGCCTAAGCAAAGGGTGCTTTCTGTGATTTGCTTTTATTTATCTTAGGACTCAAAAATATAAATGGATAAAAAGATATACAAGATCAGAACATCAGTTTAAGCCTACAGTGCTTTCCAGTGTTTTTCAGAACTGCTTCAATCTTTCCTCCACTAATTTTCTTCACTGTAAGAAACGTATGTAAAACACAATTAGGCCCCTTGACTGAGTAAGTAATGGCATAATTTTATAAAGTAAGAAGGATACAGTGCAAAGATTTCCTAACCCTGCTTTTCTGCTTTCCAGTTTATATTTCCAGATAAATATCCTTCACCGTTTAAAAAAATTTAGACCTAAACTAGATCCCATAAGATCAAGTGAGGAAATTCCATTAACTTACACAAATATTTTATCAGCTCTCTAAAGTACAAACAAGCAAGGATACAAGAGTCTACATCTATTTGTTTCAAGTTTCCACATACATTACTACACACTAAGAAATTACCATATCGACCCCCTTTTTTCTTTAGATTTTAATATTGCAAGTGTATTTCCAGGTGTATGGATTAGAATACTTACACCAGACCCCAAGTTTACAATATAGACTTTGTGCCAAGGAGCTAAAACTGCCCATATTTTTATAATGTTTATATTTTATGATAATAATTTTACTGTGTCTGAAGACAGAAACAATTTACAATAAAGCCACTTGCCAAGTTAGCATATGATTAATGTATACTTACATCAATTAAAGAAATCGTTAGAGAATTTGTTGCCTCTGAGGATTCCTGTGGTTACAGAACAGCGCCTTCAGAAGATAAAAGCTGTGACATTACATGCACAGACTCCTCTCAAACAGAAGATTTCCCTCAAAAAAACCCCTTTTTTGACTCAGTAGACAGATGAGTGATTGCAGGGCATCTGCTGCTGTGCTGACACTCAAGAGAAACGATGAGAAAGTGAAGAGCCTCTTCCTTTCCTCCCAGTCAGCAGAAAGGACTCAGGACAGTATTAAGAAAGACAGCCTACCCCTATGTTTGCAAGTCGGGTTCAGGCAGTTCGTGGCTGATGGAGTGGGGGAGGTGTGCCTGCTGCCCCAGCTCCTAGAAACTGCTACGGTCTCACTCACTCTGTCCCTCAAGTGCTATAACCAATTACATCATAAAATATACCTTTCCATTCACCAAGAAAACTCTTCCTATGTCCTGCACATTCACCCTCTTCATTGGGGTGATAAGTACTTACCCTTAAGTTTCTCTGGAGGGAAGGAGCTGAATGGTACATAAGGAACAAAGTCAACTAGCAGCTGAAGAAATGTACAGTAACTAAGCTAATCTGCTTGTTTAATAATAAGCAATTAAGTGTACTAGAATAAAGATGAAAGAACAAAGATCAGCATAGTAAGTCTTTCGATGAAGCAAGCATTTATTTGCTTTGTTTCATTGGTTTTTCTGTCAGTCAATTCATTTTCCTGCAACAAAAGCTTTAAAAAGACAGTAGCACCTATCTTAGGAGGTCTTTGGGCTAAGGAAAAAACCCCCAGTTTTCTATACTAGCCATTAAAACACTAACAGAATTGATATTCATTGAAATATCCAGTTCCGTATTTACTGGTTTTTTGTTTGATCTTACCTTACAGAGAATTCTGAGGAAGACACAAGCTGAGTATTTAAAGAATAATCACATCTAAAAAATTCTGCATTTTACAGCTTCAGTCACATGAATGCTAATAAATTAATTACATTTAAAGTTGACTCCAGAATCTAGTTAGTTGTTTCAGAGTTCTTTTCAAATCAGTATCTTTCCCTGGCTGAACTTTACTGGAACTCGGCCTTGGGCTCACAACTACCACGGAGATTAGCAACTTCCACAGACTCAGCACTATCCAGCCAAAGTGACCACACACTGCTTGAATAGGCACTGAGAGAACACACTCTTGTATTTACATTAGTGCCTCACTTAAGGGTCCAAGTGTGCTTCCTCTAATTGCCAGATCTTCTGGCTTGGATCCAGGAGACTGTAAAAGCAGTGCCAGTAACACTTACGGATGATACACCCTTTTTCCCAAAGAGCCATTACCATTGATATTAAATATTTACACAGTAGTGACTACAAGCCCCAGGATTAGCATTCTACTTCACTATCCACTAGATGAATAGTTTCTTGGTAGAGACTTCACAGCAGTTTGGATGAAGAAAATAAGATGAGAACAACAAACAAAAGAAGAAGGAAAAGTCAGTTAGTTATATAATACATTTGCATCTCATCCTGCTGGGACCTCCTGACCACTAAAGGATGGGGTTTTTAAGAAGTAGTGAACAGTTATGCTAGTTTTCAAGACTATCACTGAGCCATGAAGAGTTTGCTGAGGAGTTTGTCTCAGGTCTATTTAGATGCTTCAAAGAAAAGCATGTACCCTGGACAGCGAGTCAGAGTGTGCTGACGAGTTTGTCTCTTATAATCACGTCATTCTTACTGCTTTGGAGACTTACAGCTCAGAAACCTGCTGTGAGGACAACGCCAGCAGTCACTCCTTATGAGAACAGACTAGCACCCACTGTCTTCCCCCCCCCCCCCAAAAAAAAAAAAAACCTCAAGACACTTATGATTCCAGCGATGTCACTACCATCACCCATAACAGCATAGGAAGTGGAAATTTGGTCCCATTCCTCTAGTTCTCACAAAGATCAGGCTCAGACTATGGGACATTTGGAAAGGCACTGTTCCAACCGGTCCTAATAAAGTGCACAGCAATGAAGAGATGAGATTCACTAGGGAAAACAGCATCACTAAAGAAAAGCTTGAGGTTGTGGTATAACGGGGTGTGGCACTCCAGTACAGAGGCAGGTTCACAGCCTGGGATACACTCTTGACAAATGGGCACATGATAGACTGTTGTTGGTGTGATCTTTAGCAGGGTGGCACGGTTCTACTCCATTGGGCCATTTGAGAGCAGCCAACAGACTGTGGCTTGAGGCAAGCAAGTCTTTGACTTCAGGTGAGCAAGCCTTTGAAAGTCTCTGGAGTGAAGAGGACAACGAAGCTTCTCCTCCAGCTACATGTCCAAGATTGCGTCTTTTTGTCAGGTCTGGTTCTAGCTGCTGCATTAGAGCATGCAATAAGTATATCTGCTCAGAGAGCTCCTCAGCATTCTCAGAGATTCCTGGTTGGGACCACTTCTATCACCCTAGCCCAAACTGAGCACTATTGCTACTGCAGAAGCAGCAGATGCCTAGAGAGTTACCTACTGTTCTTAGGGCTATCAGCATCACAAAACTGAATTTAGAAACAAAGTCGGCTGGGCTTTGATAAGGTTGGTTTTGAATGTTCCAATTCTGTCTAAATCCTATGTTGAATTAAACCTAATATGCCAAATAAACCCCTATATAATCCTATTAATCTGCAGCCACTATCTGATCATCATTGCAACCTGGAGAAGGATTAACAGGAGATTAGAGTGAAGAGTCTCCAAGCTGGCTCAGAAACAAGAGGCAGTGTTAGGCACATCAGCCCACTGGCCACAAAGCTGCATGCAAGGAAGGGTAAGTATCAAAGGCTGTCCCCATTGGTCAAGTTAAACTGAGTTTATATACTTTTTGGAAGGACCAGATCCCAAGACTTCACCTTTCACATTGGCCTGGGGGTGCGGGGGTATAGGTACTTTATCACTTCTCCAATATGAAGCCAGCAAAGAACCATTTTATTTACTTTAACACTGCTTTTATACACTCAAATCAGCCGCTGAAAGCGTGCACCGTGATTGGCCGCATCCCCCATACGTGAGGGCGGACACAGTGCCATAGACATTGCCATTGGTCCACGTCCCATCACTTCACGTTGGTCTGTCTCTTCCGGTAGTGTTCCAGTCTCGTGACTGGAAGCATGCCCAGGTGACTTCCGGTATTGCTCCATACCACTTCCGCTGTCCGACTGGAAACAGATGATGCTGTCTCTGGTTCCTATCCCTCTAAATGACTCCCAATACATATGCTGTGTGGTTAATCACAAAGATATCGAGTAGCTGGTTCACCATATGCCAGTGACTTACCCCTACATGGGGGGTTTCAGCAGCTCACTGCACTAGTGTGGAAGTCTCAGCACTATGCTCCTGTAGTCACTATAGAAGTAGCTGTAGATAGGAAAAATAGGCTGTGCATAAACTACATTAAAATTAGTCTTAAGGAGTTTTCCTATGACCCCACATACATTAAATAAACCAAGATGCTGAAAAATTTGAGCTAGTAGAGTATCAAAGGCCGTTAACCCCCCATTGGTCTAGTTAAACTGAGTTTAGATACATCCTGGAAGGACACAGACCATAGCTGAAAACAATACACAAGTACTCAACCCAATGATTCATCTCTGATCTCGAGAAACAGCCTGCTGATGGTTATGATGTATCCTGTACCAGAATGGCTTCTCTGTGGAACTGCATGAGAGCTTAATCCAGAGACTAAAACTTTGATGAAATAGTGGAAGAAGCTTGTTGAAATAATGGGAGAAAATTAATGCACTTAAATAGTCACTAAAGTATATATGCAGTCCAGCCATATAGCTTTATTTTCCACAGGGTATCTTTTTCTATATGTATCTAACCTTATGCTGAACCAGAATAAGCCATACTTCATTTTGGAGCGTAGGACAAGGAGTATAATTTGCAGAACTGTGTGGATTAATTTATATAAGGCTTTATGTGAGCACAGTATCAGAAATAAAAAATCCCCAAACCCCATATATATGTACAAAGTCATTCTACATTCCTACACAGAAAGAAAAACCCTAGAAGATAAGTAAAAAACCCAGACTTGGTTTCAATGTATAGTATTTATATTTTGAACAATTGAAGGCTTGGCCTTGAAGTTAGTTTCCGTCTTAAGAACTATGTTAACTATGCACAAATGCTTACTTGAATTTGAAAAAAGCACAAGCTGGATTCATTATTTCATAATGTAACATTTATGTAACAGATATTTCTGCTTCTTCCTGTTAGTATTTGCATTGATTGTTGCTTTATTCTACTTCTTATGAAGATTGTCTACACTTAAACCAGAGTTTAGTCTCGCACAAGAACTTCCTGTTCTAACACCTCTCTCTGTTCCTGATAAATACACACTACTGTGAGAGGTAGCATTACCAATCTGGATTTTGCTAGTAAGTATACTCTATTATGCATAATGTGATGAACTAAGACTTCATGGAATAAAAATATGCCTCTGGGATTTTATAGTAAATGCTAAGTTTTATTAAAGACTAAATTGTGGTTAATTATCTGTCTCGAAGGATGGGACTTCTGGGGTTCTTATTGCTAATGCAAAAAACCACAGTGTCAGTTATTCAACAGCTGTAGCAATTAGAAAGTTATCCAAAGGAAAAGACCCTTCCTGGAAGTTGTGCAAGTGCTGCAGGCAGGGCAGGGAACATAAACATTTCATAGTTTTAAGGTCTGTTATAAATAAAGTTTTAAAGAGTTTGCCATTGCTTAGTGATGTTTCTTTTTTGATCTAGAAGCCATATCCTGAGTAGTTTGAACAAAATAACAGATATGAAGGTGCACATACAAATGGAAGAGAAACCTAGAACCTGATGCGAGGCAAAACAATTGTAGTAGATATGACTTAAGAAAAAATGCATACCCCATAAATTAAGCTCTTACCTGAAATACAAGACAAAAAATGTATATGTAGACACCTAAGTAACTATAAGGAGATAGTATCAGTCAGTATGTAAGGAGTCTGGTCATACAAGCTTTAAACAGATCACAACTTATGCCAGCTTGCTGTACTTATAAACAATTCAAAAGGGCACAAAATAACCACCTATCTCCCCCTGCACACTCTTCTCCTAAGAGTATGCCCAAATTCAACATCCCAGCTCATAAGGAACTACATAAACATATGGGGGAAAAAAAGCACCTATTTTCTTAGAATAAATATTTTACTTACTATGTTCTTATTTCAGGCTGAAATTTATTCTCTTACACATTCTTCTAACAAGTCTTCAGTTCTACCTCTTCAGCACTGCCAGCCCTCTTTTATACTACTTGACCTAGGAGTGTTAGTCCAGCCTTAATTCAGATAAACTGACTAATTAAACAAAGCAGTTCAGCTGCATTCCCTCTGCTCGTGTTTCTGGAAGGGGAGGAACTCTTAACTTCACTCTGAGATGAGGTTTCACATCTAGTGACTGTTGGGGAAAACGGAACAATTTCCTTGAGCATTTTTCCTATGGAGATTCCTCTTGAAATAAAAAATTAAACATAATATGAATTATATTAAATTTAAAGCAATACCAAAAGAAAAAAATTGCTGTTTATTCAGTATTTTCAGAAGTTCTCCAATTTCAAAAAAGAAAAATTAGGCAAAAATAAACATTAAAAAATGGTTGGTGATTTCTGTGGAAATATGGCCAGCTAACCCTAAATTATTTCACAATACTTACCTCTTATACTTAAGCATTAGTTTGTGGTAGGGATTTAGTTGCTCTGAGATACTAATACAGATCTTTAAATTCACACAACCTAGAGAAATTCCTGAATTAGATTCTCAAAGAAAAGTTACAGGTCTGAGATCTTTTCAATAATTTGTTGGTTTAATTCTTTAATATTCTAAGAGATTCTATATGAGTAAGCATTGATCTTAAAATGTGATTATGGGAGAAAGACTAATGGCACTCTGGGCTGTAAGTCAAGGGAAATGGTAATGGACAATGACTTGGCATTTGTGACTCTGCCTCTGGAATACCCTGTCAAGGTCTGGGTCCCCTGGCACAAGAGAGAGACTTGCAGATGGCTGGAAGCTCAGCTGGGGCCTGTGGAGCTGCTCAGGGAGTTGAAGCATCCAACATAGAAGCAGAGGCTGTGGGATCTTCAGGCTTGTTCAGTCCAGAGAAGAAGAGACTTAGGAGTGAATTTAAATGCTGCCTTCCACTTCCTGAGGAAGGAGGAGGCCAAGAGAGGACATAGCCAAACTCTTCTCAGAGGCAATGAACACCAGTGCAGACGGGGAAATTCTGGCTGTATATATGAAAATACAATGTTCACAATGGCTGGAAAAGGTACATGGAGAAGCACTGGCTTCTGAGCAACCTGATTTAACATTGAAGTTAGTGCCACACCATTTGTCCAGGAAGCTGGCCCAGGTGAAGTCCAGAAGTCCCTTCCAACTTAAATTATTTCATGGTTGTATGACAAAAAGTTTTTAATAGACATAGCCTTTGACAACATAAATTATACAGTTTCTTAAGGAAATAAATTATACAACCCAAAGCACTTTCTAATTGGGATACTTCAATTGGAGACTGGTCACAAGCGGTGTCCCTCAGGGCTCGGTCTTGGGGCCAGTCTTGTTTAATGTCTTTATCAGTGACCTGGATGAGGGGATCGGATGCACCCTCAGTAAATTTGCAGATGACACAAAATTGAGTGGGAGTGTCCATCTGCCTGAGGGTAGGGAGGCTCTGCAGTGGGATTTGGACAGGCTGGAGAGATGGGCTGAGGCCAATTGCATGAGATTTAACGAGGGTAAGTGCCGGGTCCTGCACTTCAGCCACAACAACCCCATGGAGTGCTCCAGGCTTGGGGAAGAGTGGCTGGAAAGCTGCCTGGTGGAAAAGGACCTGGGGGTGTTGGTTGACAGCCAGCTGAACATGAGCCAGCAGTGTGCCCAGGTGTCCAAGAAGGCCAATGGCATCCTGGCCTGTATCAGAAACGGTGTGACCAGCAGGAGTAGGGAGGTGATCGTGCCCCTGTACTCGGCACTCGTGAGACCGCACCCTGAGTGCTGCGTCCAGTTCTGGGCACTGCAGAATGGGAAGGACATTATGGTGCTGGAGCAAGTCCAGAGAAGGGCAACGAGGCTGGTGAGAGGTCTGGAAAACAAGCCTTATGGAGACCGGCTGAGGGAACTGGGGTTGTTGAGCCTGGAGAAGAGGAGACTGAGGGGAGACCTTATTGCCCTATGCAACTACTTAAAAGGAGGTTGTAGTGAGGCTGGTGTTGGTCTCTTCTCCCAAATTGCTAATGACAGGATGAGAGGAGTTACGTTTAGGAGGTTTAGGTTGGAGATTAGGAAGAAGTTCTTTACTGAGAGGGTGGTCAGGCACTGGAATAGGCTTCCCCTGAGAGGTGGTAGAGTCACCGTCCCTGGGGGTGTTCAAAAAACAGGTTGATGAGGCACTTGAGGTCATGGTCTAATGGTCTAATGGCTAGGAATATGATGGGATAAAGGCTGGACTTGATGACCCTTGAGGTCCCTTCCAACCATAATGATTCTATGAATTTATTTTAGAGCTTTTCATGAATATAAAGACCATAGAAGCAATCAAACTAATGAAACCTTTGAAGATATTGTCATACTGACAACTGACCACTGTAGCCTCAGTCTAAATCTCTAGCCAGCATAAGGAATATATATATATACATATAAATCCTAAATCTTTCTGATTAAGTCCAGAAATGAAAAAGTTTTGAGGAAAACACATTAACAGCCACAGAATATTACAGGGTATTCATGATTCTCCACTAGACTTTGAACTGCTAGACATTTAATGAAAAACTTGTTGTGATAGGCACTTTTGACATCTACAAGACATTGTTAATTTATTGTCCATACACAGATTTCATTCTTCCCCAAAATAATCCCCCTATCATATTTTTGTTTTTTATTTCTGTCATACTTGATATGCCTAAAATAAGTGGCCTGCCAATCATCTTTTCTTTACATCTTGAAGTTTGCCAAGGGCAAGTCAAAATTTGAAAATTATTTTTCTAACAGCTCCATAATCATAGGCAAGTTAGTAGTTTGAAGAGTTAGCTTCAAACAAGTCACAAAATTATCCTAGAAGTAATTGATTCATTGATAGGTTTAAATTAGAAACACCTTTAAAATGTAGGGGTTGAAGGATCAGATCTAAGTTGGTACTTTAATTGCTTTGTACATCATTTATTTATCTAAAAGACAGAAGTATCTGTACATCAGGCAAATTCAAAAATGTAATTCTTTATTGACAAACTTTAGCTCAATTAGGTTTGTGCAGAAAGAGGCTGAAGATTAGAGTTAACAGCTCATAGAGATTTTACTGTGTTTGAATCTCTGTGCCAAATTATAAATGTAACACGGATTCCATGACCTTAAGTAAAGTTTTGTTTCTGCTTCATTTTGTAGCCTGGGTGCACTGCAGATGAAGCCAGTTATTGGTACAGTCTGTAAACATGACCGGTGATAAGGGTTTAGAAATGGTTCAAATGTTGAAGTTGAATAATAATTATGAATTGGTTTCATATTAGAGATTATTTTGACTACATAGCTGATGAGCTGGAGCAGTTCACAGAAAGAAAGTCACCTGTTCCCGCCCTAACCTATTTCTGGTTTACTCTGTTGTGATTATATAGCTTACTCAATTAGATAGTTATTTGTCATTAACGCTTCTTTCCTGCTATTTGTGTTTTTAGTCTTCTCTCTTTCTAGTCCAGATACATTTAACACTACTTTCACATCTTTGGAGACCTTATAGCAGCCTTCCAGTACATGAAGGGACCTACAGGAAAGCTGGAGAGGGACTTTTTACAAGGGCAGGAAGTGATAGGGTAAGGAAGAATGGTTTCACCCTGAAAGAGGGTAGATTTAGACTAGATATTAGGGAGAAATTCTGTACTGTGGGGTTGGTGAGACACTGAATCAGGTTGCCCAAAGATGTGGATGTCCCCTCCCTGGAAGTGTTCAAGGCCAGGTTGGATTGGTCTTTGAGCAACCTGGTCTGGTGGGACGTGTCCCTGCCCATGGCAGGGGGNGGAAGCTGGCCCAGGTGAAGTCCAGAAGTCCCTTCCAACTTAAATTATTTCATGGTTGTATGACAAAAAGTTTTTAATAGACATAGCCTTTGACAACATAAATTATACAGTTTCTTAAGGAAATAAATTATACAACCCAAAGCACTTTCTAATTGGGATACTTCAATTGGAGACTGGTCACAAGCGGTGTCCCTCAGGGCTCGGTCTTGGGGCCAGTCTTGTTTAATGTCTTTATCAGTGACCTGGATGAGGGGATCGGATGCACCCTCAGTAAATTTGCAGATGACACAAAATTGAGTGGGAGTGTCGATCTGCCTGAGGGTAGGGAGGCTCTGCAGNGAGACCTTATAGCAGCCTTCCAGTACATGAAGGGACCTACAGGAAAGCTGGAGAGGGACTTTTTACAAGGGCAGGAAGTGATAGGGTAAGGAAGAATGGTTTCACCCTGAAAGAGGGTAGATTTAGACTAGATATTAGGGAGAAATTCTGTACTGTGGGGTTGGTGAGACACTGAATCAGGTTGCCCAAAGATGTGGATGTCCCCTCCCTGGAAGTGTTCAAGGCCAGGTTGGATTGGTCTTTGAGCAACCTGGTCTGGTGGGACGTGTCCCTGCCCATGGCAGGGGGGTTGGAACTAGATGATCTTTGAGTTCCCTTCCAACCCAAACCATTCCATGATCCTATGATTCTGTGATTCTATGGTTCTATGATCCTATTCTCCTTCCTTCCCTAGAGTTGGACACCAACATATCACACATGCTCAGGAAGAGCCCTAATCCACTGAAGTCTTGACCTTTCTTACACAGTATCACCCAGATGTCCTTGATGATCTTAAGGGTCTTTTCCAACCTAAATGATTCTATGATTTTATGACAGGCATGAAGCTGACTCGATGGCCCTCTTGGCCACCCAGTGCTCTCTGCTCATGATGAGACTCCCTGGCTCTCTAATCTTTCTTACTTGGTTCTTAATTACCTGTCTTTCATTCTCTCTTTGTCTGAGTGTCTTGTTCTGCCCATTAGCCGCTTNTTTTAGAGCTTTTCATGAATATAAAGACCATAGAAGCAATCAAACTAATGAAACCTTTGAAGATATTGTCATACTGACAACTGACCACTGTAGCCTCAGTCTAAATCTCTAGCCAGCATAAGGAATATATATATATACATATAAATCCTAAATCTTTCTGATTAAGTCCAGAAATGAAAAAGTTTTGAGGAAAACACATTAACAGCCACAGAATATTACAGGGTATTCATGATTCTCCACTAGACTTTGAACTGCTAGACATTTAATGAAAAACTTGTTGTGATAGGCACTTTTGACATCTACAAGACATTGTTAATTTATTGTCCATACACAGATTTCATTCTTCCCCAAAATAATCCCCCTATCATATTTTTGTTTTTTATTTCTGTCATACTTGATATGCCTAAAATAAGTGGCCTGCCAATCATCTTTTCTTTACATCTTGAAGTTTGCCAAGGGCAAGTCAAAATTTGAAAATTATTTTTCTAACAGCTCCATAATCATAGGCAAGTTAGTAGTTTGAAGAGTTAGCTTCAAACAAGTCACAAAATTATCCTAGAAGTAATTGATTCATTGATAGGTTTAAATTAGAAACACCTTTAAAATGTAGGGGTTGAAGGATCAGATCTAAGTTGGTACTTTAATTGCTTTGTACATCATTTATTTATCTAAAAGACAGAAGTATCTGTACATCAGGCAAATTCAAAAATGTAATTCTTTATTGACAAACTTTAGCTCAATTAGGTTTGTGCAGAAAGAGGCTGAAGATTAGAGTTAACAGCTCATAGAGATTTTACTGTGTTTGAATCTCTGTGCCAAATTATAAATGTAACACGGATTCCATGACCTTAAGTAAAGTTTTGTTTCTGCTTCATTTTGTAGCCTGGGTGCACTGCAGATGAAGCCAGTTATTGGTACAGTCTGTAAACATGACCGGTGATAAGGGTTTAGAAATGGTTCAAATGTTGAAGTTGAATAATAATTATGAATTGGTTTCATATTAGAGATTATTTTGACTACATAGCTGATGAGCTGGAGCAGTTCACAGAAAGAAAGTCACCTGTTCCCGCCCTAACCTATTTCTGGTTTACTCTGTTGTGATTATATAGCTTACTCAATTAGATAGTTATTTGTCATTAACGCTTCTTTCCTGCTATTTGTGTTTTTAGTCTTCTCTCTTTCTAGTCCAGATACATTTAACACTACTTTCACATCTTTGGAGACCTTATAGCAGCCTTCCAGTACATGAAGGGACCTACAGGAAAGCTGGAGAGGGACTTTTTACAAGGGCAGGAAGTGATAGGGTAAGGAAGAATGGTTTCACCCTGAAAGAGGGTAGATTTAGACTAGATATTAGGGAGAAATTCTGTACTGTGGGGTTGGTGAGACACTGAATCAGGTTGCCCAAAGATGTGGATGTCCCCTCCCTGGAAGTGTTCAAGGCCAGGTTGGATTGGTCTTTGAGCAACCTGGTCTGGTGGGACGTGTCCCTGCCCATGGCAGGGGGGTTGGAACTAGATGATCTTTGAGTTCCCTTCCAACCCAAACCATTCCATGATCCTATGATTCTGTGATTCTATGGTTCTATGATCCTATTCTCCTTCCTTCCCTAGAGTTGGACACCAACATATCACACATGCTCAGGAAGAGCCCTAATCCACTGAAGTCTTGACCTTTCTTACACAGTATCACCCAGATGTCCTTGATGATCTTAAGGGTCTTTTCCAACCTAAATGATTCTATGATTTTATGACAGGCATGAAGCTGACTCGATGGCCCTCTTGGCCACCCAGTGCTCTCTGCTCATGATGAGACTCCCTGGCTCTCTAATCTTTCTTACTTGGTTCTTAATTACCTGTCTTTCATTCTCTCTTTGTCTGAGTGTCTTGTTCTGCCCATTAGCCGCTTGCTGTCCTTCAGAGGTTCAGTCCCTTCTATTGCCATCCCCAGTCTGTGATGGGATGCAGGTACTCATTTCTACTCCATACTGCACAGTATTTGAGGTCCCTGGTGTCTTGTCCACATCTCAGAACTATGATTTTCACCCAGCAGGTAAAGATATGGAATATTTTAATTTTGTGTGTAATTGAGTGGAGACTTTTCCCTCTGATAGAAAGGAACCTATGGCAGATCTTCAAGTATGTTTTAAATTCAAGAAATCTCCAGGTTGAGAGGTTATATGTATATTAGATACTCAATTTATATATAATTTAAGCACATTAATAATTTTACCTTTATCGTCAACCCTTGCTTAGAGAGGAAACTAAGGCCTCAAAATTGTGAAGTCCACAATTCTGATATTTGCTATCATGCTGTATTACATAAAGACCTAACTGAAAAGAGGTTTTAAGGCTATGAGCACTTGTTCAATCCTGACCTCTCATGCCTGACTAGCTTAAAGTTTCTCTTTGGAACATATACAGAAAACATATTTAGGTCTGAATTCAAAATCAGTGTCTCAAAGAAATAAATGTAAAATGTGATATGTGAAAAAAGACAAAATGAAAACTGAAGGTTGAAAAATGACCCTCAGATGAAGAATAACTTATTGCTCAAATTGGAAGTACAGGCCAGAATAAACCCCCGCTATTTATTAAAGACCACCCCAATGTCTGTCTCTTGGGAAGAGTCACCTGGCACTGTAACAGCCCAGCATGAGCTCTTAAAAGGTCACTGAATAAACAACAGATTCTGAGTCTACATCCGGGATCTTTTCAAATCCTGCTCCTCTGGTTTGTGTATGTTGGATTTGTCCCGATTCATCTGAAAATGATAGCTTGGGAGGTTCACTTGAAGGCTTGAAGCCTTAGTGTCTGCACAAACCAGAGCTAGAGAAATCCTTGGCATTCTTCCCTCAGGCTCTTGTGAACATACTTTATTTTTCTTTAGTGCTGTCAATGCCCATATGCTAATTTCTTCCTTTGTTTTCCTCTCAGAAAAGGGTGTCTACTTAAATTCATGAAGGACTGTTTTCTGCTCCAGGGAGGTACATCCTAAGATATTGTCCCTTCTCACAGAGCAAGTAGAGTAGCATAACATGCCTGATTTTCCCCTTAAGGATAGAGGAGGAGTAGGAAAACTGTGGAAGATAATACCAGGAGACACTGGCTAGACTCCACTCACTTCTGTTTTCATGCAATGTGGGCTGCTTCCATCTCTGAGTTGTCCTTCCTTTTATTTCTGCTTCTTGCTTCTGTATGGAGTTTCGTCATTCTTTAAATGTGCTTCTCATCCATACAGCCCAGGTGGCCTGTCTTTTGTACTTAACAGCCAGAGCTGAGAGGTGATGATTTCTGTTGTTTTATCTGCAAATGTGACTCATTGGAAATTAGAGCATTTTATAGGCACATCAGTCGTGGTACCCTCTTTCTACTAGAACCTGGACTGGTTAGTCAAACTTGTCATTTGTAAAGACATAAGGAAAAATGTTTACTAGAAATGTAACTGTTCTTAATTGTTGGTAATTGTATTGTGGATAATTGCACATCATTCTGGGGTTTGGCTGAGAAAATAGAAGCACAGGTTAATGTGGTTATCAGGCTGGAAATACCTGCGGTTCCATAAACCTCATGTGCTATTGCTGTGGGCTGGCTGGGCTACTTGCTTGGCCAAACAGGGCTGACAGTATTAGCAGTGTATTCACTCTCTTTAATGTCCAAAATGCATTGCAGGAAAAGGACCCAAGGGAACCCTCTCTGTCCCTTTTTCCTTCACCAGAAGATAAGTGTAAAGATTTCAAGGAATTGCTCATACTGAAGAGCCATTGATCTGCAAGGGTAAGGAATGACCACCCTGTCCTCCACCTCACCTGTACCTTATGATTGTACAGTAAAATACTCAACTACTCAGACTCAAAGTTAATACTGAATGTACCACTTACATTCCTGGGAGGTCTTTTTGTAGATGTACTATGGTATATTTTTTTAACTATAAAATCATGTACTCTTTTACAATTCTGTAATATGGAGACTCAGTTTCCCATTAGCCTTGACCTTGTATTAGTGGTTTTAATATGTCTTAATTCATAGTGCCTTACGAATCCCTATTCTTTTTACCATGCTACTTTTTGTGAATGACAAATCTGAAAATAAAAATACCTGTAGATATATATCATTCAGTCATATTGGCTGGGAACTTTCAAGCATATTTAAAAATTAAATTCTTTAAGATTTTTTTTTAAAAAAGGTCATTTTTGGGAACCATAGAATCATAGAACAGCCTAGGCTGGAAGGAACATCAGAAGACCATCTGGTCCAGCCTTTCGTGGGAAAGGGAGCCCAGATGAGATTATTTAGCACCCTGTCCAATTGCATCTTGAAAACCTTCAGTGATGGGAACTTTGCCATGTCCCTGGGGAGGTTGTTTCAGTGGTCAATTTTCTCACTGTAAGAAATTCAGTTCTTATGTTGAAATGAAATCTGCCCTTGTACAACTGGTACCCATTGCCCCCTGTCTTCTCTATGTGGCTCCTTGTGAAAAGGGAGTCTCTGACTTCTTGGTAGTCACCCTTTAAATATTGAAATACTGTTGTGATGTCCCCCTGAGAGAAAAGACCTAACTCCTTCAGTCTTTCTTCATAGGGCAGGTTCTCCAGCCCTTTGATCATCAAATGTATCACTTCAGAATTATAGTCACCATAGAAACAAAACCCATTCTGAGCCAAGTCTTGCTTGCTGTCATAACATAGTAAGAAAAAGACATGTCCATTTTGTACAAAGACTTTTATTCTATCCACTGCTTTTCTGCACACTGGTAACAGCTTTTCAAATTCAAACACAGCTATTAGTAGATGGAAAATCTTAGATTACAGGTTAAGATATTAAGTGTATGGTTAATTGTTGCTTGTTGTGGGATCAAGAAATTTTGCCAAAGATATTGCCGTAACATAATAAAACCTTTTTACTAGCTATTGGCCAATAAGGCATTCATGTAACAGAGCTCATAGAAGAAAGAAAAAGAACAACATTTATACACTGAAACACATACAAAAAGAGGTTTTTTTAAAAATAGCTAGACCAGAGTTTATAGACAATAAAACCATAAACTTTGCCCTCAGTGTCATGAATTTAAGCCCATCTATAAGAAGGGACAGAAGGAGAAACTGGAGAACTACAGGCCTGTCAGTCTGACCTCGGTGCCAGGGAAGGTTATGGAGAAGATCATCTTGAGTGCCATCATGTGGCATGTATAGGACAACCAGGTCATCAGGCCCAGTCAGCAGGGGTTTATGAAAGGCAGGTCCTGCTTGACTAACCTGATTTCCTTATATGACAAGGTGACCCGCTTAGTGGATGAGGGAAAGGCTGTAGATGTTGTCTACCTGGGCTTTAGTAAAGCCTTTGACACTGTTTCCCACAGCATTTTCCTGGAGAAACTGGCTGCTCATGGTTTGAATGGACATGGAGGGGCAGACCAGGCTCAAAGAGTTGTAGTGAACGGACTTAGATGCAGTTGGTGACCGGTCACAAGTGGTGCTCCCCAGAGCTCAGTGCTGGGGCCAGTTCTCTTTAATATCTTTATCAATGATCTGGATGAGGAGATCAACTGCACCCTCAGTAAGTTTGCAGATGACACCAAGTTGGGCAGGAGTGCTGATCTGCTTGAGGGTAAGAAAGCTCTGCTGTGGGGTCTGGACAGGCTGGATAGATGGGCTGAAGCCAATTGCATGAGGTTCAACAAAGCCAAGTGCCAGGTCCTGCACCTGAGTCGCAAAAACCCCATGCAATACTACAGGCTTGGGAGAGAGTGGCTGGAAAGCTGCCTGGCAGAAAAGGACCTGGGGTTGCTGGTCAACAGCTGGCTGAATATGAGCCAGCAGTGTGTCCAGGGGGCCAAGAAGGCCTACAGCATCCTGGCTTGTACCAGGAACAGTGTGGCCAGCAGGACTAGGGAAGTGATCGTCATCCTGTACTCGGCACTTGTAAGGTNGGCTGAATATGAGCCAGCAGTGTGTCCAGGGGGCCAAGAAGGCCTACAGCATCCTGGCTTGTACCAGGAACAGTGTGGCCAGCAGGACTAGGGAAGTGATCGTCATCCTGTACTCGGCACTTGTAAGGTTTCACCTCAAATACTGTGTTCGGTTTTGGGCCCCTCACTACAAGAAGGATATTGCGGTGCTGCAGCATGTCCAAAGAAGGGCAACGAAGATGGTGAAGGGTCTAGAGTACAAGTCCTATGAGAAGCGGCTGAAGGAATGGGGGTTGTTTAGTCTGGAGAAGAGGAGGCTAAGGGGAGACCTGATCGCTCTCTACAACAACCTGAAAGGAGGTTGTAGCGAGGTGGGTGTTGGTCTCTTCTCTCAAAGAATCAGCAATAAAACAAGAGGAAATGGCCTCAAGTTGTGCCAAGAGAGGTTTAAATGGGATATTGGGAAATATCAACCCTTCACTGAAAGGGTTGTCAAGCACTGGAACAGGCTGCCCAGGGAAGTGGTTGAGCCATCATCCTTGGAGATATTTAAAAGATGTGTAGATGTGACACTTGAGACATGGTTTAGAGGTGGAGACGTGGTTTAGTGGTGTACTTGGCAGTATTAGGTTTATGGTTAGTCTTGATCTTAAAGGTCTTTTCAAACCCAAACAATTCTATGATTCTGTGACTTTCTTTTATATACAGTTCTTCCCCTTGACATCAACAAGCACACACTCAAATTACACTTGAGCTTCTGCTTCACTGAGTGATTCTTCATTTATACTTACCCATGAGAAAAACTGCTGCAGATTGCAGCTGACCTCCATCTCATGTTTCTAGGCTAAAAATAAGGATTTCCCTTCAGCTTTGGTGGAAGATACAAGGACTTTTGCTGAGAATGTTTTGGGACTGGACGCTCATGGAGAATGCAAGAATGATCTGCCTGTAAGGAGTGGAACTCCGAGAACTCAAGTCTTAGGGTCCTCATACATGAAGAGCATCTTCAGTGTGACTGTTTTCACGCTACAATGATGCAATTTGAGCAGTTTCCAACTGTACTCTGGCTTGGTTTAGTCCACAGTTATTATCAGGGTCACGTTAAATAGTGGATACTAAACTTTCCATTTAGGTTCTGCAAAATACTGATTTAAAAATGACCTAATTAATTATTATTGAGTTCTTATCAGTTAAGGTGTGAAAAGACCACCTTGTGGAATCGGCCGCAATATATGGAAGCTGGATACAGCATTTAACATGTCAGTCTTTAGCCTTATAATTTTCTATGGCTTATTACATCATTAAATTTTGTATATAGCCATAAATTATATGCATTATGTATTTTAATATATAATCTCAATCATGTCCAATTGATATTAAATTATATATTTTGCTTCTATATTACATTACATAATGCATTTTTCTATCCTCTATTATATAAATCTTACAATTTGTTCCAGGAATCAGTTGAGTCTTACAATTTCCTGCCTGCTACTTCAAGTTCATTTTATTCAAAGAAGATCAAGACAGAAACAAAAAGGATACTTTTCAGCATTACAGTCCAGTGAAACATTTCTGAGTAACTGAAAATAATACAAGAAGATTGCTGTTACATTGGGTTTCTAGGTTACCATTTAAATATTTTGGATGAGCTCCCCTGCTGAATACTCCTTAAGAAGATACTACCAGCAACTCCTCAGCAAGTTCCAGGCCCCCCATGCTGCGAGTGTCTGTTTTACCAAATAGCATTCTTGCCTCCAGCTGCCACCTGACAGGCAGGAGTCCTTGATCCAATTGCCTATCCTGGGGTGTAGTAGTAGCCCCTCAGATTGCCACAATTGCCCTTAAAGTTTGAATCTTCTGATTTACTGATGATCTCGGGTGTATAGATAACTGATGTAAACAGATTCACATAGATAGTAATAGGATGGAGTTCACAGAATCACAGAAT